>VZTM01022852.1:51994-110458 GCA_013400555.1 Jacana jacana
GAGGAAGTTTCACGTTTCTTCTACAAAAGAAGCCACTTGTAAATACAGATTAAAGATTCTTCAGGGTTTAATGGGAGTCACTTGTTTCTTGGAGGGAGCTTGAATTAATTATCATGAAAGTAACGTTCATGAATACTTATAACAGATTTTTAGTTGGGATGACAGCTGGCCTAAGATCTGACTCTGCCTTCCATCTACACCCAGTTCCGCTTCTCTTTTCCCCCATCCTCTTCATAGCTTGATTGTAAAAGACCTTCATAAAACAAAAGAGGAAGGAAGCATGCAAAAAAAAAGCCACCAAAGCCCTCAGCATCTTTCAGTATTGATAAAGAAATTATTTTTAAAAAAATTGCATCATCTGTTCTTAAAATGAGCCATATTTCTTAATATTTCACTTATTGAAAATGAAAAAGTATCCAAGCATCAGAGAAACTGGATTTGGAGGTATTTATGTTTTAAATTCAATAACTTGCATGTAGCAAGTGCTGCAGGGAGAAACATGAAGAGTGCACATGAATATTATCTTTGGACTTTCTCCCAGCCGTTACACAGCATATAAGCAGGTTAAAAAATAAAAATAAATACATGGTCTTATGTGTCAGCTAAATGGCAGCTATTAGATGTTAACTCTTCTCTACAGGCATAATACAGTCGGAGTGACGTGAATTGCCTGATAGCTCGGTGATAGGTTTCCTTTTGTTTGGGGTTTTGATGCCACCCTTTTCCAGTGTCTGCCTGCACTGCATTAAACACAACCAAACCCTAACAGCTGTCATGTGCGATTCAGTCTTCCTCTCAGCCTGTCCCTGAGGGGAGAACTGTGTGCACTGGAGTGTTTGCTTTTCGATAGGCTCCTTCTACTTTTTTTATGTACAGGTTTTCCTCCATTTATATTAGAGAAAAGAAAGCCAAGGGAATGTGCCTCACACATGAAAAGAAGTAAAAAATCAAGTCATTCAGGCTGGAAGAGACCCTTGGGATTATTGAGTCCAACCATCAGCCCTACTCTACAAAGTTCTCTCCTACACCAGATCCCTCAACACCACATCCAATCGACTCTTAAACACAGTCAGGGATGGTGACTCCACCACCTCTCTGGGCAGCTGATTCCAGTGTCTGANAAAGATGTGTCCAGCTTTGGAGTCCCCAACATAAGAAGAGCGTGGACCTGTTGGAACAGGTCCAGAGGAGGACCACAAAGATTCTCAGAGGGCTGAAGAACCTCTCCTATAAAGACAGGCTGAGAGAGTTGGGGTTGCTCGGCTTGGAGAAGAGACGAGAAGGCTCTGGAGAGATCTTAAAGCATCCTTCCAGTATCTGAAGGGAGCTACAGGAGAGCTGGAGAGGGACTCTTGATCAGGGAATGGAGCGATAGCATGAGGGAAAATGGTTTTAAACTGAAAAAGGGGAGATTTTGATGAGATCTCAGGAAGAAATTCTTTGCTGTGAGGCTGGTAAGACACTGGCAGAGGTTGCTCAGAGAAGTTGTGGCTGCCCCATCCCTGGAGGGGTTCAAGACCAGGCTGGAGGGGGCTTGAACAACCTGATCTGCTGAGAGGTGTCTCTGCCCAGGGTAGAGGGTGGGACTGGGTGATCTTTAAGGTCCTCTCCAATCTAAACCATTCTGTGATTTAGGAAAGCCACCCATAGCTGGCCACACACAGACTTGCTAGCCAGCACTAACCAACCAGTTTTACTAAATCTGCTCCAGTGTCACAGAAAAAAAGTATCACAGAACCACAGAATATCAGGGATTGGAAGGGACCTTGAAAGCTCCTCCAGTCCAATCCCCCTGCCGGAGCAGGAACACCTAGAGCAGATCACACAGGAACATGTCCAGGCGAGTTTTGAATGTCTCCATAGGAGACTCCACAACCTCCCTGGGCAGCCCCTGCCAGTGTTCAGTCACTCTCACTGTGAAGAAATTTTTCCTCATATTTAACTGGAATCTCCTATGTTCCAGCTTGCATCCATTACCCCTTGTCCTATCATTGGATACCCATAGCAGCACCTATGGGATTCTGAACACCCTAATTCATGGCAGTCTTTTTAGAAAGTAGTTGATGAAAACATTGATCTGCTCTTTTCAAAGAGCAGTGAAAGAACAGTGTGAGAAAAAAACAATGTTTTTGTCTAGGGGAGTTACCACTACCTGGTTCATCCAACACCTGCTGCAAGTAAAGAATATGCTTTTACATTTGCCATAAGACTAAAGAAAAATGCTCTTTTGTGTCTTTTTTTTATCATAAGTGTGCATTCAGTGAAGTGATGACAGTATAGTGTTTTACCCTTTGCCCACTCCCTGCAGAATGCATGATTCTACAGCGAACTCAGGATATCATCAATACATTGATTTGTCAGAGGCACATGAGGAGCAGATGGGGGAATTCAAGTCCAGATGGATTTTCAAAATACTGAAACATTTTAAGCTGGGATGTTGATATACCTGAACACGTATTTTTAAACATAAGGATACACAGTTCCCACCTGAAGATCCTTTCTACCTTAAATTTAAATTGTTTCATTAAAAAACTATTAGCTCAAATGCTTTGAGAACTGACTTCAGCAATTCCCTCTGTTCCTCAATTCCCTGTCTGCAAAACAGAAGTGCTTTTATTTTTCCCCTGTATCTGCACACCTCAAGAACAGCTATTTTCTATATATAAGCTGAGCGGCAAGTGTTTTAAACAAATTCCACAGCTGTGTGATCTTCACGTTCTGAATCAGTATCCAGGAGGCACATCAGATTTATCAATATGTGGTATCAATTTTGCTTCTGGATGTGCTAATCTTTCCTTCTTCTTGCCTTTTGAACCTAGTGCCTTGTTTGACTGATCGATGTTCAAAGAGCTGGTGGTTTTACCATGGTACTTTCCCCACCGCAGAAGCTTCTTAACAGAAATATAACAAGGGCGAATGTAGAGTCTGGCATCTGGGCAAGAACAATCCCAGGTACCACTATAGGTTGGGAAATTACCTGTTGGAGAGCAGCGTAGGGGAAAGGGACCTGGGGATCCTGGTGGGCAGCAGGATGACCATGAGCCAGCATTGTGCCNATCGGAGGGGCTGTCCAGGGAGGTTGTGGAGTCTCCTTCTCTGGAGATATTCAAAACCTGCCTGGAGGCGTTCCTTTGTGACCTGCTCTAGGTGTTCCTGCTCTGGCAGGGGGATTGGACTAGATGATCTTTCGAGGTCCCTTCCAATCCCTGAGATTCTGTGATTTTGTGATTCTGTGAAATGTACTCGGCACTAAATATATTGAGAACAATAAGAACGGAGTGAAAGAGTTGAAGTAACAAAGCAGTACTTAGGAAACCTGAAGTAACAAAACATATATTCAGAAACTACCAGGTGGTATAAGCTACAAATAGGAGTGTTTGATAATATTATGCTACCCCTGCTGCTGTTATTAACTCAGTCCCGTTCTGTTTCTCACTGCTATTATATTCACGCTTCTTGAATGAGAGGGGCAGGCAACCAATTTCTGTTCGATTGTAGATAATTCCATGTTAGGAAATCAACTAGAACAAAAGATACTCTGCATAAATTACAGGGTTTCCACTATTTCCCTCAGGAACAAACCTATGAAAACCGCTGAAAAGTTTCTACTCTACAAAATCTTGAGTTCAAAAGTTTTTGAACTAAAATAGCTTGAAGTTCTGATTGAAGTTCTTGTCCGAATAAAAAGGAAGCACTGAAGACACAATAGGGAAAAAAAGTATTGACCAAAATCAGTAAAGAGATTATCCATACGGGATACAAGGTATCCTCTCTCAACTCCTTGCTTTGAAAGTTTTTCTAACCCCATGCTACTTATTTTACTTGTCTGATTTTAATTCATAAGCAAACATTTCTGTTAGACGATGTGCAGACATCCCAGTTTCACCCTGGTGAAAAATAGGAGGAAATTCTTCTTGAGTCCATCAGAGTCACGCGGCTGTTTCTCAGCTGGTCCCATGAGCAGATACAGGTCAGTGGCTTGGAATCTGCTTTTGCTGATAAAGAGCAGCTGCTTAACGAGCGCTGCTCCTCCCTGGCATCACAGAGTATGTTCATCAATTCCTTTAAACATGACTTAAATAGCAAGGCATTACCAAGTTTTGGGGCTAGGCATGAACTTCTTCCACCTCCATTTTTTTAGATGCCATTCTACATCCCACTTTTCAAAAAACACAGGAATAAAGCTCTTGACAGTTCAGAGCTCATTTTTTACCTTTTCTTCTATCTCACCATCTGCACTGTGGATTTACAGCTTTTATGAAAGCACAGCATCTCCCACACACAGTACCTCTGTCTCCAGCAAGGGTAATATTTACCACATCTGTCCCAGACTCTCAGCACATGATTTATTTGAATCACTCAAAGAGCAGAAGGTCAGATTCATACAGGAGTCTTAATATTTCCTAAGCCCGAGCCACAGATCTCAACAAGATGGTATGTGGAAATGGCAAATGGAAGAGAGCATCCCTGAAGTGTAAAGGACAGACTTTCAGACTTTTATGGACTTTTTTTGCATTTACGGTCCTTTACGAAGTCTAGCAGAAAACGCAAATCTTCTTAATCATGGTGAAGTAAAGCTTCCTGTGAACTCCTGAACCCCCCTCAGCGGTGTTAGCATAAGGAGTATGATGTTATACCTAAAAAGCACTTTTTCTTCCCTCCTGGCCCAAGCAGAGTTGGTATACTACAATTCAATCCTAGAAATCTCCGCTTGTCCTCTATAAAACATGGATAATACTTCAGTATTTTATGGTATTCTCAAATATCCAAAAATCCACATTCTTTAACCTTTTAATTTCATTAAATTCACATTACTTAACTTTTATTTGCTGCATTTTTAGCCCTTTAACTTGTAAAATTCTTTACAGAGGAAGCCATGCTCCTGAAATGTAGGAAAAAGAAAAAAAACAAAAAGAAAAGGAAAACACCCTTCATTTTTATAATCCAAATTAGAGACACAAAAAGCCATGTCCTTCAGAGACTGATTACACATGAATTGTCAGAATCTCTTTTCTAACAGCAGTGCTGCCTGCATCAACATATTTATTGAGATAATACAATTATTTCTGGGTTTAAGTATGGTTACAGATCATTTACTTCCATTTCTGGCAAATCCAGTCAGTATGACGGGGGGAATTACACTCCTGTTTGCTGGGAGTGCAATAGTGTATCACAGACAAATACATTGTCCTAACATCGGCGTCCACACGCATTAGTGGTTAAATGCAAGTGAGGTTAAAATTTTATTCCATATCATAGAATAGAATCATAGAATCTTTTAGGTTGGATGAGACCCTTGGGATCATCCAGTCCAACCATCAGCCCCACTCTACAAAGCTCTCCCCTACACCAGATCCCCCAACACCACATCTCATCGACTCTGAAACACAGTCAGGGATGGTGACTCCACCCCCTCCCTGGGCAGCCCAGTCCAGGCTCTGACCACTCTTGCTGGGAAGAATTCTTTCCTCATGTCCAGATTAAATGTGCCTCCATGAGACCTACAATGTCCATCTGTTTCCAATTATTGTTTATATATGGTTTGTTTCACACATTACAGAACAGCTTCATTTGTTATCCAGAGATATTATGAAGTCTACATGTTTTGCTAGTAGAAGCGCATGCTCAATACTTGTTATATTTAAAATAAAAGAAGTGCTTTAATTAATATCTCCATTTATATGCTGCTTTCAATGAAAACTTGAAACAGGATAATTTCATTTGGGGTGGTTTTTTTCCTTCCTTATGTAGTACAAAGTAAAGCTCCCAGTTTTGATTTACTTGCATTAAAAATGCTGACCTATCTAGAATAATAACAGGATTTTTCTACCTAATTTCTATGTCATTTTTTAGAATAGATGCTCTCTAATAATCTAGGACAAAAAATAAGCAATTCCCATTCAGTCCATTTTTAGGTCCTAGTAGAATGCATGCAGCTTTCATTGGATTTCTTGGAGTTTTGGCAAACAAATTATGCGTCCAAGATTAACTTCCCAACAGGAAACTGTACCCAGCACCACTGTTTACAGATGAGATTCCACACGCCCCATCATGACATAGAAATTCATTTAAAAAAACAAAACAAAACAAAACAAACGCATAAAAGTAATTAAAAAAACCCACAAACTCCAAACCAAACACATCTCAGGAGTCAGTAGGGAGCTTAAAATGACCCCAAAAAGAATTAGCCATATGCTCTTCCCTTGCTGTATAACACTGGGGAAATCTGTTGAGCAATCTTTTTTACCTTGGCAACGTGTTTGTACCTTTGTTTTATTCTCTGGGTGGGAGAGTGCTGCCCAAATAAGAAACAAACAAGAATGTTTGCTTTGCAAAAGTTTTTGTCTTTCCCCTACCTTCCTGCCCTCCAAGAGTTACAGCCTGAAGAATGACAGATTCTAACCCTGTCGTGGAGGTTTATCAAAAATTGGATGGCTTCTGACTAGGATTGCGATCAGATTTTGAAATAAACACAGATGTATCTTACATGATGGAATTTGCTTGAGATTAGATTGAATGTAAAAACTGTTTCTATTTATGATTTTGAAGTTTTATATAAATTTCAAATGGTACCAAAGGAAAGGTAGTTTTTTCAGGAGCTATTAATCTTGAAAATCGCCTGTTATGGTCCATTTCTGTAGAAACCCTTTTTTATGCTCCATAGAGGATTCCATATACAGAAGAAAACTGATCTGAATGTTTATCATTTGCTCATTACCATCAATTCAGGTCAATTGAGAAGAAACATTCTAAAACACACTTGCTTTGTGAAATTTTGTTGAAAGTAGAACATTTTAGCCTCACATGTGAAACTGCAGTTGTGAAATTATGGGTCTTCTGTTTAAGCCCTGCTTTTACAGGCATTAAAAATACAAAGATCATACGTGAAAATGTGAACACTCATTGTCTTGCTAAGAGTAAAACCATATATGAATTCTGTATGATTTTATCACTGCTTTTTCTTTCTTTCCACTCAAAATATTATTTAATTAATTTGGTGGAAGATTAATAAGCCCAAATACGGATCATAATATAAAACTTTAAAAGAAAAAAAATAATCCATAAATCAGCTGAAGTTATCTAACACAACCCTGGTAAGTTGTAAGGAATAAAGAGAAAAATAAACTAAACCTACAGAATATGAACCCTAACCTATATTATGCAAAATTATGTAAATCAAGCAAAGAAGTAAAGAAAACTCCTTCTGCAAATATAGCTCACAAGTTATTACAAAGCAATTAAATTGCTATATAACCCTCAGTAAAATGGGACAGTAGATAATTAGAAATGCTAATGTTAAGAAAGTTTAAACTTCACTCTTATTTTTAACTGCTAATTGCTGCAATTAAAATGAGGAACTCACTTTCATTTTCTTAACAAAGAGTTCAGATTTGAAATATATCTTGGAGCTGACACTTCTGGAAATGAATGCCAAATCATAAATTTGGATTTGCAAAAGACTTTCTTAGATTGAGTAATACTAGTTTGTTTTTCAAGGAGAAATCACTCCCTCTACACAAAAAACCAAAAAAGCCCTATGAATCCTACATTTGAAGAAATCAAATTTCAAATGACTACGTCAGTCATTAAAACTCACTATTACACTACCATACCCCTCATATAGTGCTATTTTACAAACAAGAACAAATGCAAAATGAAAATTTACAGTTCTCCATGTCACTTTACACTTATCTGGGACTATTTCAAGAAAAAAAGAAAAAAAAAAAAGAGCAAAGAAAAAGCATCCTTATTGAAATACAAAAAAAGATTTAATTTATGGGGCAGCTGATCTGAAAAATTATTTGGAGATGCTGCTTTGGTGGGGGGGGGGTGTGTGCCATAATGAAGGAGAACGAAATAGAAAAAACAATCAGGTTGAGTCAGTCAGAATTATTTTACTACACTCAAAACCCCATGTTTGTTTTAAATATACATAAACATCTGGGAAACAAAAAGATTAAAACCCAGTAATTGAAAATTAAAATACTTAGAATCAACATACATATTTTCAAAGCAAATAAAAACTCGTAGTATAAGCATCTTAAAAACAGAAAAAATAATAAAGAGCTTATTTTGAAAATAATTTAAAATTATTGAAAAATTCTGAATTCTTTACTATAGGTTTCTACTTCTGCATATGCATAGACTTTGTTAATGAAAGATCACGGGACCCAAATTTAATTTGGGAACCTGGACTGGCTGTTACTGGCTACATACTATCATGGTTAGACTGCAATTCTGCCTTCTGCAAGATTTGCTTTGTGACAGAAACCGATGCTTCCAAAAAACATAATTATAAGAACACATCTATTACTTAACGTATTGTAGAGAAGATTAATTGAAGTTAAAAGTGCCATTTGAATCGAATAAATCACTAGGCTTCCAAATATCTAGGAAGAAAATTATATAATACTATTAACAGAAGAACCTTATAAAAGGGTTTAAAATATTGACTTTATTTAAGTAGAATATCATGGGAAAAGCTAGCAGCGTGCTAATGCCTACGCTTATTTTTGAACCTGAATTTACCTTCTCCCACCTGCCCCTTAGGAAAGTTGAGTATATCTATCCAAGAGAAAAGACTGACATCAAAGGATTGTTTTTCCACTCACCAGATCTAAGCTCCTTTTTATTGTTCGAAGGAATTATTTAAGGAACCCAACACAGAACTTCAATCAAATATATAGTTTCTGGGTCATTGATTGGCTGATTCTGTTCCTTATGGTGAATAGAAGTCATTTTTAAATCTGTTCTTCTCAGAGAGCGGCTGCAGTTGTGCTTTCATTAAGCCATTCTTCATAACAGCGTGGTGTCAATGAGTTGCTACCCACCCAAAAGTTCTGCTACTCTGTCCTGAAAAATACTGTCTCTCAAATGTTCTCAAAAATACCCAAAATTTACAATCTTCCTGGCAGTGAAGTTCAGCAGAGATGGAGTTTTGCAAATTTGTCATCCCTAACTATGAGTGATCAGACTGTCCCAAATTCTGACTAATTCTGTCAAATATTTGCTTATATAACCTGAATCTGCAAGTGCTAGTTCTTTCAACCTGGGTAATTTTTGTTCCTGCACTATACATGTTTCACTTCTGATCTCTTTTGGTTCCTGTTCAGATGTTTATGGTGAGGGATAAAGATTCAATCGATCTATGGTCCTCTTTTAGCTTGCAACCTCAGGATTCTTTAAAGAAACACTTATTAAAAGGATTTATAATAATGTATGGAGCTGACTCATACATACAGCTAAGTGGGAGGCCACCTTCGATGTCTGCTAATAGTTTAAATTTGCCATATATACATATATATTTTCCTCAAATGAACATATATCAGCTTCTTAATTATTTAGAATCCCACATGCTTTGAATCTGGGGTAAACCTGAAATGATGGTGTAAAACACAAAATGCCACCTAATTCTGTGGTGTTAATACTGTTACACTGAGTCCCCATTTTTATCCCATTTAGTTTCTCCAGCACAGAACTTAGGAAACCTTCTTTCCAGGCCTGGCAGAACATAGTCTACAAACTATTCCATAGAATTTCATGGAATGGTTTGGGTTGGAAGGGATCTTAAAGATTGTCCAGTTCCAACCCCCTGCCCTGGGCAGAGACACCTCCCACCACACCAGGTTGCTCCAAGCCCCATCTAGCCTGGCCTTGAACCCCTCCAGGGATGGGGCAGCCACAGCTTCTCTGGACAATCTGTTCTGGTGTCTCACCACCTTCAAAGCAAAGAATTTCTTCCTGAGATCTCATCTAAATCTAAATCTCCTCTCTTTCAGTTTAAAACCATTAAAAACATTATCATTTGGTATTAATAATTTGGAACTGCTCAGAGTCCATCCAAGGGTATTACAGAAGACAGGAAGTGTAGTTACCAGCCTGTTCTCTAGACCCCTCAAAAGACCTTGACATTCAACAAAGGTCAGTGGTGACCGGGAAGAGGTAAATTATGTCTGTTTTCAAAAAAGGTCCTCACAAAAACTTTAAACATCTCTGGTAGGTTCAAATGGTGGCTTGCAATGCTTCCTGTACTCTTCCCATTTATCTTACAGCTTAAAAATAAAATTCCAAAGAAGACTTTTCCCTCTCCTCCTCAAAGATTGACCCTGGTCTAGTAATACTTGCTGTAGTTCTCATTCTTGTTCCTTTTTGGGAGCTCCGAAGACCAGACCAGACAAATCACATTGCCTCAACTTGTCGGGCAATAATTTGATGGGAAAATACTTACAGGAGTAATTTTTTCTTTCTGGATGAGTTATAAGAGGAAAGAGCACCAAAGTTCTGGCCCCAGGAGAGCGCTAGATCCCTGCCACATACCGTAGAGGGTATTGCTAGTCAACTGCCAGGCACTTTAGATACATTCCTAGCTTTATTATTGTTGTTTCTTTTTGCTGCTTCTTCAAAGTTGTGCAAATAATTGCACAGCCAAAGAGTCTGATATCTCATGCTGCAGTCTCTAAAGTCCATTCAGGAGAACCGTGTTCTCATGTGTAAAGGTTTTGGAGATCAGTGAACTGAGATTCAAATTTTCAAATCAAGGACTTACACTTTTTAAAATAAGTGTAAATAAGACTTTTTTTTTTTCTTTTTTTTTTTTCCCCCTAGATAAATTTTTGAGAAACAATACAACCATGTGCTTCAGGTACAAAGGAAACTGATCTTCCCAATGTCATGGGCTAAATTGATATATATCCCACCCAAGCTGGGATACACTTGGATGAGTGCTCGCAACACCTTGCTGTCCCAAGGAGGGAAAGGGAAAGCATCTTAAATCTTCATTTTCCTTTCATTACAGTTCCTTCAATGGCCCTTTTAAAGTTAGACGTTTCCTGCTTGACAAAGCTCATGTCTGACATCTGAGTAGAAGGAATGACCGAAAATCTGCACTGACTAGAAATCAGGTCATTAACGCTGGTTGTGGGGTTTGTTCTTTGAAATTAAGACACAGAATTCTCATTCGAATTTTTTTTATAAAAAAATTCCAGTCTTTGACACCTGCAAAGTTGCCTTTCGCTTTGGAGTTAACATTCTGATGTAAATTAAGTTCTCTGATACAGTAATTGTCCTCTGACTGATGACTGTCTATGAAAACTACGACAAATTCCCAGACATGCCTGTAGGAAATAGTGCTTTGTAGAATTTACCAGTCTGTGCTTCTCAGAGATGGAGCAATATGACTTCATTCATTTTCTTGCCCATACAGCAAGTTTGGGTCAAAATATTTAGGTCTTTTTAAGACTTTTTTTTTGTTTCAATTCTCCTATTTTCAACTGGAAACTTCACTTCTGCTTGGGATAGCGGTCATTTAAAAACAGGAATGAACACATCAGCCCAAAAGGTCAGAGTTCCCAAGAATACTAGGTAAGTGGAAACTTAAATGTCAGGAAGATGAAGAATCAGGTACTTTGTTAGTTTAAAATAGTGACTGTTTAGTTTTCAGTCAACTGTCAGGTTTGTCACACCTGCAGAATCTCATGCAGGTATTGAGATGGAAAGCTTGCAGACAGATTTTGCAAGTACATACAGAAGCATAAACATGGTTTTATTGACAAGTTTGTTACTACAACGTCAACGCAAGATAAACTAAATCCAAATAATTACCACAAGTATAAATTGTAGAATTAACAGGAGTATTTTAGCTTTAAAATTTGCATTTGCTACTAACACTCTCTGTAAATATCAAAGATCAAAGAAAAAACTTGCTATAAATTATGTAGGACAATAGCTTCCATTGAGAATTCAAGATAACATAATGTTTTTATTTAACTTTTCTTCTCATTGAGGTCTTTTACCTTTAAGTTAAACTTATTTTCTAAGAGTTTAAAACAAAATATAAACCCGAGTCTCCCAACAACGTGTTTTTATCACAGTGATATTTTACTAAAATAGGAACTATGACTGCAGGCATCAATTTGTATCTCCTTTGCACCATAATTAAATTGCATTTCCTGGACTTTTTGCCTGGATTTGGAGGAAATAAGAGAAAATCTTCAGATTGGCACAACCTGCGTTATAGGTCTGTTATTTGTTTTATTCTGTCGCAGATCGGTTTGACTGCAACAAGACAAGCACATAATTGATCCCACTGAACAGAATAACAGGAATGGCACAGGTTCTCCAAAGAAATGGGGGCTTAGAGTTTGGATAAAGTGACATAAGAGAAGTGAAAGAAATTTCATATTTTCCTCAGTCATCAAAAAGTAAATGCAGAATAGTTGTGAAATTGTTGCCTCTGTTGAGGCACAGAATCTGAAGCTCCATTTGGCTGTTGTACAGAAAGGTTAACAAGGGCTTCTGAAACAAAATCAAGTGGTTTATTACCAAGTGCAAAGGATAGGTGTGGAAATAATGAATGGAAAGTTTGGAGCTTGTATCTTAAAAATGTGGAGCGGAAAGAAGGTCTGTTTGCTGGTTTATTTTTAATAAGTGCCATACCCTTTCACATACCTGCATTGTATCAAATTCTGCGTCCCTCTTCAGACTGTCCAAACTTATTTTGCTGCCCAGTGGTGGCTGGTGTTCTCAGAGGTCTACTGACAAACAATAGCTACACAGAAAAGGAGTTAGAAGTCACTTTTAAATCATTCATTTCACCAACTTCATTTTATTATTTCTCTATATCACTTATACTCTCTAAAGTCTACTCACAACAGCGTCCCTTTAGTTTAAACAAACTAATCACCTAACGTCTTGGGAAAGTTCAAGTAGACTCAATTAACATCACTGACACTGGAGGTAGCATTACTTTTCTGTCAAGAAAACTGTCCTACTTTTCCTTTCAAGTCTCATGTGCTTTCATACTTTCAAATAATCTAAGTTTACGATCATATGTCAGTTTTCCGCTGCTAAAGGAATACACAAAAACAGACTTCAAAGCCATCTTTGTTCTGCACATGCATATCAAAGAAAACATCTATTTTATTTTGCTGCATCAAAGGCTATTAAGTACTATTTTAACACTTGGGAAATAACACAATTTGACATTCAATGAACTTGATGTTCATCAGTGTGCCTTCATTAATTCCTTTGCCAGATTTTAACTTTTTGAAGTCACATCAAAAGTTCAGAAATTATATACACAAAGATACATATAGACACACACGTGTGTATGTATAAATAAACATCTGCCTAATGGACTGTTTTATTCAGAAAGGATTAAAAGTATATCATTTCAATTGTCATTTTGTAAGAATTCTGGAATAGATAATTCTATTAATTAGAGGTTTGAAGGTCTTTTAATTTACCCAGTCAACCCATAGCTGCTATGGCTTTCTGATTCTTTTCTCCCCTGATTCATTTATGGAAACCGTAAACCATCATAAAAAGTTCCAACACTGAAGTATTTTAAGCTCTTGTTGAGGTTAATCAAAGTCACTTAAAAGCAATCCCTAAAAGCTCCTTCACTACAGAGCAAATGAATCTTTCTTCACAAACACATTTAGAGTAATGACATGGATTTAGCATCTGAAGTAAAGTGTGACCTTGATGCTCATTAGTGGAGAGATAATTTATACTTGTGAAGCTGCCTGTGGTGTTCAGGACAGAAAGCCTTATGCTTCAAAAATAAACTTTCCTGCTCAACTGGTCTCTCCCAGAGTGTTAGGATATAGCATTAAGATTCTCATCTCTTTAGTGCTATTTTCTCCATGCCATGGAATGACTTCTTTGGGGTTTTTTTGCACGGCTCTTATACACAGTCTGTGATGATCTAAGACAGAGTTCAGTGTTTCCGCTTGGACACCCAAAGTTCTACTACAACTGATTACTGTTTAAAGCAATCTCATTGGCTGAATGAAGATCTAAGTCATTCCATTTTTTGCTAAGTAAAGCACAGTTTTAAGCACAGATAACCAATGCCGTTAGAAGCATTCCAGATGTTTTTCTGTACATGTTCAAAAGCTTTCAGTCATAGAATCATAGGATGGTTTGGGTTGGAAGGAACCTTTTAAAGATCACTGAATTCCACCTCCCTGCCCTGGGCAGAGACACCTCCCACCAGACCAGGTTGCTCAAAGCCCCATCCAACCTGGCCTTGAACTCCTCCAGGCATGGGGCAGCCACAACTTCTCTGGCAACCTGGGCCAGTGTCTCACCACCCTCACACCAAAGAATTTCTTCCTGAGATCTCATCTAAATCTCCCCTCTTTCAGTTTAAAACCATTTTCCCTCATGCTATTGCTTCATTCCCTGATCAAGAGTCCCTCCCCAGCTCTCCTGTAGCCCCCTTTTAGGTATTGGAAGGCTGCTATAAGATCTCCCCAGAACCTTCTCTTCTCCAGGCTAAACAGCTCCAGCTCTCTCAGCCTGTCTTCACAGGGAACGTGCTCCAGCCCTCGGATCTTTTGTTTTTATTTGATAGAAATAAAGCTGTGCTAAATTAAGATTTGTCCAGTTTTCCTCAGATGAGATGAAAATTTGTACTTCAGAATTCTTTTCTGCAATAAAAATTGTGAAAAATTTGTTGTCGAAAGAAAGAAAAAAGTGATCGCACTAGACCTTCAGCTATTGTTTATGTAGTTGCACTTTTTATATTACCATTGCTAGGTCTCCCCTCTCCCAGTCAGTATACAGGTTTCATGTAATAATGGAATGATTGTGATTGGAAGGTGATCCAGAAGGCAACTGTCCCAACCCCCTGGTCAAAGCAACTCTACAGCAGACTAAGTTGCTCACAGCCATGGCAATTGAGTCTTGAACATCACACAATATTTTACAGCATTTGATCAGCATTATTACAAAAAAAGAAAAAAAAAAAAAAGAAAAAGAAAAAAAATTCCTAATATTTAATTAGAATTTTCTGTGTTCCCATTTACATGCATTTGTTTCTCCACATCACTGTGCACTTCCGGGAAGAGTCTGGCTCCATCTCCTCTGCATCCTCAAGTAAGATGGCAGGAGGCAGCAACAAAGTCTCCTACGAGCCTTCCTTCCTTAAGGCTGAAGAAACCCAGTTCCCCCAGACTCACTCCTTACACCCTCTGCTCCAGACCTTAGCCAGCTTGGTGGCCACTCCCGGCCTCAGTCCAGAAGATAAATATAGTTCTTGCCCTGGGGAGCCCCCAGAATTAATGCAATACTACAGATATGGTCTTGCAAATGCCACAAAGAGGGTAGGGCCATTTACCTAGCTCTGCTGGTTGCTCTCTCACTCAGGATGCAGTTGGCATCCTTTCCTGCATGCTGACAACTTGTGTTCAACTTGTTGTCCAGCAGGATACCCAGGACCTTTTTGGCAGAGCTGCCTCCCTCATAGTTAGCCCCAAAATTGTACAGCTGCATGGGATGATTCCATCCTAAGTACAGACCTTGGCACTTGCTTTTGCTGACCTCCATGAGGTTCCCCTCAGCCCATTTCTCCAGTCTGTCCAGATTCCTCTGAAGAGCAGCCCTACTCTACATTGTGGTGATTGTTCCGCTCAAGTTGATGTTGTCCACAAACACACCAACAATACACTCCATCCTGTCATTGTGGATTTGCCTTTGATAATCTACTTACTCTCAACCACCTCCTTATTGTTCTTGTATTTAGAAATGGTTTCTAGGAGGATTTGCTCCATAAATCTCACAGGGGCTGAGGTGAGGCTGCTTGACTTGTAGCTACCTGGATCCCTGTTATTGTCCTTCTTGAAGATGGGTGTAATATCTGCCTTTTTCTAACCCATCAGAAACCTCCTTAATGGCCATGACTTTTTGAAAATGACAGAGAGCAGCCTTACAATGACATCATCAAGAATCTTCATGACCATTGGATGCCTCCCATTTGTTCATGCAGATTTACATACCTCCAAGGGGGTTAAATGATCCTGAATTTCTTTCTTCCCATATTGTGGGCACTGCCTCACTCCCACAGACTCTACTTGGAGCCTTGGGAACTTAAGGTGCCAGACAACAAGTGTCACTAGTGAAAATTGAGGGAAAAAAACTCAGTCTTTGAATCCCTTCCATTCAGCCTGTCCCTGCTTCCTCCATCTATATATTTACTTTTCATGGCTTAGCTCAGTCAGGAGCTCCTTGTTCACCCATGCTTGTCTTCTGCCATGCCTTCTTGACAAAAAGGAACAATTCTTGTGCCCTGAAGAGATGTGCTTAAAGATTAGCCAGCTCTCTGGGGCCCCATCGCCCTCCAGGGAAGTTTCCCTTGGGATGATCCCAAGCAGCTCCCAGAGCAGGCTGAAATACGCTTTTCTGAAGTCCCAAGTTGTAATTCTGGTATTGTCTCTCTCACTCCTCTCAGGATGTTAAATCCCACAGCCTCTGCCACACAAACTGCATACCGATTATTGTTTTTCAGACACTGTCCACTGGGCTAAGGCACAGTGAAACAGCTAACAGCAACTGCATGCAGGTCTCCTGAGACTACGAGGCCACCAGACCATCCCCCAAAAAAGTCACTTGGCTTGTGACCACTGTGTGCTCCTGTCACCAGCTCTGTCTTTGCAGCAAGTGGAAATTGGACACAGGTAACTGCACGAGCACACAGCAAAGCACTTTTTCCTACCCATCTCAGGCAAAAACGCTCAATCCTTTTAATTAAACCCGGATTGAAGCAATTTATTATAGATTTAGTCACGAGCAATCAGTTAAGGACACTATTCAGGAATGGGGCAGAAATAAAGACGGGGAAGTGGGCAGGCATCTTTCACTACTGACTTAGAGAACACCACTCCAAGTTGTAAAATGTAATAATCCTTAAGAAGAAAAAAAGGAAAAAGAAAATAAAAGTAGTTTTCAAAACTTGTCTTCCTCAAAAACTCCCTTAATTCCTTTTCCTTTCAACACCCCCCCCTCAAACTGTAAAAATTATAGTGTAATATAAGAGAGCTGAGTAAACTGCTGGTGGGCTGACTTGCTAGGTAAAATTCCATCAAGGCTGTGAGCAACCCACCCCAACTGCTTTGTAGTCAGACCACTTTGGACATGTGACCTGTAAACGTCCTCTGCCACCCACATGACTGTCATTCTAAAGGAATATTTAGATGGGATCGAAATATATAGTTTACGGCAACAATCATATAGCAACGTGACCATTTCTCATTATTGGCAGGTATAATAAAGCAGAGTTTGAAAGGATTAGCAGCCCCTCATACTGTCAATTACATCGTTATCAGATTTATTTTCGTGGCATTTATACTCTCTGGATACCTGGTTTATAGATATTACACGTGATTCCATTATCAATGCCTGTCACTTGCAAATGCAGCTGAATGAAAGTCTGTAGCAACAAGGGCCAAAGGATGCAATTTTATTGAGTAGCGAGAGAAGTAAAGGTGTGATGTGCAACCACGCACATCAGAAGAGTTGGCAAAAAAAGCCGCCCCTTATGTTGCCTTTGCTTAGGTAGGAATTCACAGCAAAAGAGAAGGCCTAAAGCAGGCTATTTAAAACTGAGATATTTCTTGGAATCTTGTTTGTCCTCTCACAGCGCTCTGCGCTGCTTCACACCTCCAAACAGGCTCTCAGATTGGGTCAGCGACAGGCGGGGGATTAAATTAACCCCTGCCTGCAAAGTACACTAAATTAAAGTATCACTGCACTGGGAAGAGGGCCTCATAAGCTGCTAATGAACTGCTTTGAATGTGGACCCCTGGAATTCCATGTGTTTCTGAAACTGTATCATGCTTTAAACCAGCAGTTTCAGCTCAGCCTGACCCACTTGACACCATTCCGGTGAAGCCTCTCAAGGAGGTAGTACCTGCTCCAAAGTAACAGAATAACAGATGAATCAGAGGGGGGAGAGGAAAATAATGCCTGTTTATTTCCCTTGAAGCAAAATTTACCATTTGAATCTGTATTTCTGTATTTGAACATAAGTCCCACCGTTTCATTCAGTTTATATCTCAGATGAAAATGACCTACTTGAGGTTAGGCTTTAGTAGTCAAACATCCTCTAGGTGTACATGTCTAATAATTGCAGAGAGACTGCTGCTGGAAAGTGATGGAAAATGATAAGGGAATCAAACTTAAGAAAGAGCTCAATCTTAAACTGATATTAAATAAATATGACCATTTACTTCTGTTACCAGGGTTCAAACAATCTTCCACAATCAGGGATAAAGAAAAAAACCTCTTGATTCTGTTTTGGTCCACACTCAGATGATTAGGCTAACTTTGGATGAAATAATTGCTTGTTTTATATCTTCAGATGAAATGCCATTTATTCTTACAGCTCCAAGAATGCAAACAATTTCCCATACTTCTAAATATATAAAGAACTCATAGCTCTCACTAGCCCAAACCATTACACATTTCGGTAATGCTATCTCAATATTCTTTGTGGGTTTTTTTCAATCACGTTGTTTCTAGGATTAATCCAGACTACTTTCCTGTCTTCAGAAGCTGTTAACCCAAATAGCACTGCAGTTTTTAAGGACTCAACTTCATACTTTCTCAATCGTAAATTCAGGATACAGTTTTGATCCTTAATTGTTCACATTATGAAATGCCATCAAGTGGATGTAATGTACACGTTGCATGTGAAAGGACTGAATTGGAGAATGTCATACCTTAAATTCACTAAAAAATGGCTTTTTGTGTAGATTATAACTTCTTCTAAAAAGAACTACCTGGCAAACAATGAGCAGTTCTTATCTAATAAAAAAATTAATCCCTTTAGACAAATGTATCCGTCACCTAAGGAATATATGGATGATGCAAATCTCAAGCCAGTCTCCTGTGCAAACAATTACCACAATTCAAGCAAAGGGCAATATTCTATGCACATTCTACATGATTAAATGCCTTCATAAGGTTATTTTATATACATCATAATAGTTTATTATTTCCCGTAAATCAAGTTAATTTGAAGAAGAGACTATAAATAGGAAAGCTGAAATAAAGTACCTGAAAGCTGAGCAAAACAATTGTGATGAGACTGTATTTTGCATATTACAGCTATATATCTATTTATAAATATTTCACCAGTAAATTAAAACAAAAAAAAAAAAATCAAAACACCAAGCAGTAAGAATAGGTAAGAAGAAGAAAGCAGTAGTTTAGAGAGCAGTTAAAGAGGTTATGTATTTCTAAGTCTGTTTAGGCTGACGCAGACCTGAGATCCATGGAATGGTTGGTATAAAGTGGGAACTTTTAGCCGTTGTCTTGGAGAAATTCTGAAGGACAATTTAAATATCAGAAAATAAAAGTAGCATCATACTTCCCATCTTTAAAAGGGAAGAACCAAGTGTTTATCCTTATAGACCTCTTGCCTGAAAACAACTCCTAATAAATAAATAATTAATAATACCAGAACAACCTGCCTTAAGTACAGGGAGAAACAGAAAGAGATGAGAAGAAACCAGCATGGATTTATCATGAACACCTACTGTCAACCAATCTGATCTCCCTTTCTGGCATGACAGGAGACCCTATGAAGGAAGGAAAAGCAGCAGATGTCATACCTTGACTCCCCCAAATCTTTTGATGTGACATCATGATAAACAAGCTTGAAAAACAGGGTACAGATGAAAGGGGTGTGAACCAGCTGAAAACTGTAGTGGGAAAGCAGTTATTAGTATTTCCCTGTCAAAAAGGAGGGCTGTATCCAGAATGGTTCTGCCAGGCAAGGATCTATTTTTACTATTACTTTTGTGAATGGTAGAATAAAGATAATACTTATGAAAGTGGCATGTGGTACGAAAGCCTGGATGAATGCAGAGTTTGAGACAGACCAGTGTGTTCAACAATCCACACCAGAGAAAAAGAAATAAACTGTCTAAGTACCGTGGTGAGGAACCAAGCAGGCAACGCTGGTACAAAGGCAACCTGGGAATTTAGCAGATATAAACTGAAGAGAAGTTGAAATGTCATCTGGCACAGGAGGGACACCTAATGCTACGTTTCTAACATAAAAAGTAATCTTTTTCTCTCACATTAGTAAGCCTCTCTGAGATTTCTGCATTTAGCAGGAGGTAGTCAGGAGAGAGAAATGTGATTGATCAGAGGTCTACAAAACATCATCGCTGAAGAAAGACCGAAGGAACGATGCTTGCTAAAACTAGGGAGAAGAATGAGGACAGGACATGATAAACTTTCAAGAGTATGTGGACAAACCATGTTGAAGCCCACAGAGAGTCAAACAAGTTTAACTCCAGTAACAACAGGAATAGTAAATACATATCATAAAAAACCCTGATTTTCCAAAGCGATATAAATCACCATTAAAATGCCTTAATATCTTCTAAACTGGACTGAGGAAGATACAGTCAATCCAGTCTTAGGACAACCAAAAAGACAGAATGAGGTCTTTTTTACCATGATTTTTTATGACTGGACACCAGAATAGATATCTAAATTCTTAATACCTGCATAATGGAGGGAGTAAAAAAATTGTTTAAGTACTACTTGCAAGGAAACTGTGAATTCGTTCCTTGCCAGTGACTTGAAACATTCAGTTTATACTGATTAATTGTTTTCATTATGTGGAAAAAACTTGTGGAATTAATGATAATGCTAATTTTTGCATTTCAATGCTTTGAAATGAGAATAGCATGATAATGATGAGCCTCATTACTTTGTGCATTTTATACAAGCCATAGGACATGTACAAAACAGATTTCTGATACAAGTCAGCCAGAAAATAAAGTTACTCCCTATGCAAAATAGTAAATTTGGTCCATTTATGTCCATTTTATTCTGCTTTCAAAGTAGTTGTGTCAAATGCAGGGAGAGGTAACTTGATATAGTTAAAAATGTAAATCCATGTTTAACTCAACACAAATTAATGAACAGCAACCAGACATAATTCTTACCACTCAGCTCTGTTCTTGTCTGCTTCTTTAACCACAGTGAGTTTCCACCTGCAGGGCTGATGGGAGCGTGTTCCTTGTGGCTGGTTAGCCCTATCTAAAAGCCAAGCTACCCACCCAGCTGTCTTCTTACTCCTCACCAGGTGAGTGAATGGGATGAGAAAGGTCATGGGTGAAGACAAAGACAGGGTGATCCCTTACCAATTACTATTGCAAGCAAACCAGGCTCAACTTAGGGAGAGCTGATTTAATTAACAGAATCACACAATGATATGGGGCTGGAAGGATCCTCTGGAGATCACCTCCTCCAATCCCCTGCCAGAGCAGATCCACCCACAGCAGATCCCACAGGAACATGTCCAGGCAGGAATTGAATGTCTCCAGAGATGGAAACTCTACCACCTCACTGGGCAGCCTCTTCCAGGGCTCAGCCACCCTCAAAGAAGAAGAAGAAGAAAAAGAAAGAAGAAGAAAAAAGAAGAAGAAAGGTTGCAAAGCCACAAACTACTACAGATACATAAATCGCTAAAACTTGACTACAATGAAAAAATGGTGAAGCACAAGATAGGTAAGACTCAGAACATAGTGTTCCTCAAGGAATGCAACTACTGAAGTAGGAAATGTAGTCCATTTCTTCAAATAGATGTAGACTAAATACAAGAACAGATGTAGCGAGCTGATCATATCTATTTATTGCTCATTTACTCCCAGCAGCAGATACAAGCTGATCTTCGGTTTGATTGTCTACTTAAAATTCATTTTGCCTTTGGCTTTTCTTTTTGCCTTCCAGTACCTGAAAAGAGCCTCCAAGTTGTCCAGAAAATCTGTGGCTGCCCCATCCTTGGATGGGTTCAAGGCCAGGCTGGATGCAGCTTTGAGCAACCTGGTCTGGTGGTGGTGGGACACCCCCTCCTGGTGGGAGGTGTCCCTGCCCAGGGCAGGGGAGTTGGAACTGGATGATCTTCAAGGTCCCTTCCAGTTCTAACCATTCTATGATTCTACTTGGGATCCAAACATCGTTTTAAGCGTAACGCAAAATATTACACTGTGCTCTGCATTTTCTCTCTTACTCCAGCCTGAAACGTTTAAACTCTCCTCATTTCACAAGTTGTGACGTCTCAGGAGGTAACCCTGATGTTATAGTAAAAGATTTTATTTTTAATTAAAAAGCCTAAGGATGAAAAAATCTGTTCTGCTATATAGAATCTATCTTATCATCTTAGGGCAGTTTCTGCATATGGCATCTAAAATGCCTGAGAATATAATTTGCACTTTTATTATTTCAAGGGCACCACAGAAATATAGTAAGATATGAAACTTATCATGATGTCAGCAGGACTACATTTATGTATTTATATATTGAATAAAGAAAAGACTGGAACAGGCTGCCCAGGGAGGTGGTAGAATCACCATCCCTGAACATGTTTCAGAGTGGATGAGATGTGGTGTTGGGGGATCTGGTGTAGGGGAGAGCTTTGTAGAGTGGGGCTGATGGTTTGACTGGATGATCCCAAGGGATCTCTTCCAACCTGAATCATTCTAGGATGCTATGAAAATGTAGGCTTCTACCGTCAAGAGCATTTGTGAATGGGTTGTTCACAACACCTGGCACATCTGTGTCTACAATTGCTGTCCCTGATAGCCTTATACTGAACCTGTCAGAATTATGTTTTTACCATCATAATTACAAGCATATCCTAACAAATAGTTAGGATCCATGTCCTTTCAGCAGACTGCTAATGGCTTCCTGTTTTAAATTGTAGATCTGCCAAACAGCATAACCCTGACTGTGTCAATTGATAGCATTTTGCTTGATGTCTTCATGCAAACTATTAAAATCTATCTAAAACAGGCCTGGGCAAGAAATGTTACCCGTATATGGTCTGTTTCTTCCCAGTAGTAATCTAATTAATTCCAAATATACATATATAGACTCAGAAAACTTTGCATGGGTTTTATGCTTTTGTTTTTTCCCCAGTGACCTACAGTAACTGATGAAGCTTCACAAATTTTAAGGCATAATAGGAAAGGTGGGTATAAATCCGATTTGTTGCACGGGTCCTAGGATTTTCAGCAAGGTATGCTCTTAAAAGCCATTGGAGATTAGCCTTTTCCTGCCCTTGCCATAATGTACATGGTATTTTTTTGAAAAGATAAGTGTCACAAGATAAAACATGATGGCTGATGCTGCAAAGCTGATCAAAAGCAGCCTTTCATCTGATACGCTGCAGAAAACATCCCAGAACTGTTCATATTTTTTTCATCATTTTTATCAATGATATAGACAGAGGGATTGAGTACACCATCAGCAAGTTTGCAGATGACACCAAGCTGTGTTGTGTTTTTGATACACCAGAGGGACAGGATGACATCCAGAGGGACCTGAACAGGCTGGAGAGGTGGGCCCAGGTGAACCTCATGAGGTTCAACAAGAGCAAATGCAGGGTTCTGCACCTGGGTCAGAACAATCCTCACTCTCAATACAGACCAGGGGATGACATCTTAGACAGCAGCCCTGAGGAAATAGACTTGGGGGTGCTGGTGGATGAGAAGCTGGACATGAGCAGGCAGTGGGCACTTGCAGCCCAGAAGGCCAATCCCATCCTGGGCTGCATCAAAAGGTGCCTTGCCATCAGATCCAGAGTTGATTCTGCCACTTTGCTCTGCTCCAGTGAGACCTCACCTGGAGGACTGTGTTCAGGTCTGGAGCCCCCAATACAGGAAGGACATACACCTGATGGAGTGGGTCCAGAGGAGGGCCATGGAAACAATCAAGGGGTTGGAGCACCTTTGCTACGAGGACAGGCTGAGGGAGCTGGGGGTGTTCAGCCTGGAGAAGAGAAGGCTCCGGGGAGACCTTCTTGCTCTCTACAACTCCCTGAAAGGAGGGTGTAGCCAGGGGGAGGTCGATCTCCTCTCCCAAGGAACAGGCGATGGGACCAGAGGAGGTGGCCTCAAGTTGTGGGAGGTTCAGGGAAGGTTTAGATTGGACATTAGGAAATTTTTTTACACTAAAAGGGTTATTAAACATTAGACCAGGCTGCCCAGGGCACTGGTGGAGTCCTCATCCCTGGAAGGATTTAAAAGCCAGGCAGATGTGGTGCTGAGGGACATGGGTTAGTGATGGGCTTTGTCAGTGTTGGGTTGACGGTCAGACTTGATGATCTGAGGAGTCCCTTCCAACTTCAGCAAATCTATGATTCTATGATATCTCTTGTCAATGCTAAAGACAGCATGAAGACAGGGCAGTAAAGATTTGTCTCTCGATGTTTACTTACAGGTTGAGATAGACCACGGCCATTTCCCCACCTCCTCACTCCTTAAATTTATACTGAAAATTTAGTTTGTGCTTTCTGTCACCCAACACTGAGGGCACAGCTTTCCCTTCCAAATAAATACCTGCACTTTTTTCAGTCTCAAGCTACTTAATGTGACAAATTTGGAGGAAAAAATATAGATAAATGGGAATTTTTCAATTGATTTCATTACAGCAAAGATGCTATTTCTGATTTATACAACATGTCAGTGCCAGCAACCCTTTTGTGGTTGTTTTTTTTTCCTTAGGAAAAAAACCCTATAATATTTGATTAATATTCAATGTCTAACATATGCTCTGTCCAACATCCAAAAGCAACTGCATTGTAGCTCGCATAAGTTCTTGGACATCTGGAAGGCTCCCATCTTCTGTGTTTGCCAACTTGTTGAAAAACATCCATGCACACAGAGTTTATTTTCACCTCATATAAATTATTGGCCATACTTGTAAAATTCAGAAATCCAGCTTACATATTGATGTTCTTCTGTGCCAAGGCAAACAAGCAATGACTGCATATATAAAAATATATGACTGTATATAGAAATAAATTGTCATGAGTTTAGATTTCTGTTATTGCTGCATATGCTAATTCCCTAATATGTAGCAAAATCCATCTGAGAAAGTAGGCAATCACTTTTTTTGAGTAGTCACCCTGATTTATCCCTAAATTTACTAGTTTTGATTTTTAGAAGAAGTCTCTCTCCTCAAGTGATGGTTAATTGGCCATAACTGTATTGTCTTGGTGTAGTGCTTTCAGCAAATTTCACGTTGCCCTGGTATTTGGGATTGCATCTTCTGCTTGAAATTTAATTCGAGGTCTTTGCTTGGTGGTCTAATAATATATTTTTTTGGAGTGTCAGGCTACCTTCCCTGTAGCCACATTGGATTAAAACATCAAGAAACTTAAACATCCTTGAGCAATCAAATATTCCTTTACAATGAACCTTATGTTATAAAATGTCCCCCTGTACTCAGCATTGGTGAGACCACCCCTGAGTCTTGTGTCCAGTTCTGGACACCTCAACACAAGAGAGATCTGGAGGTGCTGGAGCAAGTGCAGAGGAGGGCAATGGAGCTGGTGAAAGGCCCGGGGCATAAATCTTCTGAGTGAATGAGGGAGCTGGGACTGTTTATTTGGAGGAAGAGGAGGCTGAGGGGAGACCTCATCGCTCTCTACAACTACTTAAAAGAACATTGTAGAGAGGTTGCTGCTGGTCTCTTCTCACGGGTAATTAGTGATAGAACAAGAAGGAATGGCTTCAAGCTGCAGCAGAGTAGGTTTAGGCTGGATATTAGGAAAGAATTTTTCCCGGCAAGAGTGGTCAGACCCTGGAATGGGCTGCCCAGGGAGGGGGTGGAGTCCCCATCCCTGACTGTGTTTCAGAATCGATTAGACGTGGTGTTGGGGGATGTGGTGTAGGGGAGAACTTTGTAGAGTGGGGCTAATGGTTGGACTCAATGACCCCAAGGGTCTCTTCCAACCTGAATGATCCTATGATTCTAAATGTCTATTCAGTCCTAGTACTGGTGAATGTCGGAATCTTTGCAATTAATACCACTGGTGGAGTAAGGAGTCCCTGCATACAGATATGTAAATGCAGTACATGTATATTACATACATATCATCATGACTGCCAATAATGACTTTAATCTGAATGGGAATGATTTTCATTTAAATGCATAGTAGGATTTTTAATTTTTTTTTAATGATATGCAAAGGAAAACTCAAAGCTTAGAAGTAACCGATCTGCCCAAACAGGGTGACATTGTTAGAGGGCTTCACCTGTCACATTTCCTGCCTATTAATCAACTAAAACAGTTAAGTCAATAATCTTTTGATTTGGTTAGGAAGACGTGCACCTGTGGACAGTGAAGAAACATAAAAATGAAGTTATAAATCATAAAAACGAAGCTATAAATATCCAGAACTTCATGGCATAATTGATGGAATAAAACATTTTCTTTCTGATTCAGCATGGGAAAGCACATGCCGAAACTCAGTGCCAGCAGAATCAAATTTAAGCTACATTTTTCTCTTACACTTCGAAAACACAAAAATTCATGAACTCTTTTACTATGGCCAAAAAAATGTGCTATTAGATATCTGATATTCCAATACAAATCCCTTTCAATGGGAATAATGCAACAGGGAGTAGTATAAATGCATACATTTGATACGATGCTGTTATTATTGCTGCTCTATCTAGTAATCCTGTTAATAACCTTGATGACATATTTTATACTACTTCTTAAAATGCAATACATTTCAAATAAAGAAGTTCTATATTCTTATGGATTAATCACAGAACCACAGAATGATATACTGTTGGAAGGGACCTCTGGAGATCATCTAGTCCAACCCACTGTCAGAGCTGGTCCTTCTAAAGCAGGTTGCAGAGGAAATTGTCCAGGCAGGTTTTGAACATCTCCAGGGACAGAGACTCCACCACCTCTCTGAACAGCCTCTGCCAGGACTCTGCCATCCTCAAGGTGAAGAAGTTCCTCCTCATGTGGACATGGAACTTGCCATGTTCCAGTTTGTCCCTGTTCCCTCTTGTCCTGTCTCTGGGCACCACTGAAAAGAGACTGGCCCCATCCTCCTGACACCTACCTTTGAAGTATTCATAGGAGTTGATCAGATCCCCCCTCAGCCTTCTCCAGTCTAAAAAGACTCAAGTCCCTCAACCTTTCTTCATCACAAAGATGCTCCAGGCCCCCCATCGTCATAGTTTAATTTTGAGGTTTCTTTCTAGTGCTGAGTAATAAAAATGTCTTTCAAAAAAGACTTTTTGAAGTCACTATGCTCTTTATGATGGAACCTGGGATTAACACGGTTTGACCCTAAAGTTCTTGCTACTGAGTTTCTATTTTCACTCTGCCCTTTATTAATTCCTTGGAGAATTACTGAATTCTGAATATATGGATAAACACACAAATGTGTGCGTAGCTATTCCATTTTAAAAGGTTTTATCTTCATTACTTATCTTTAATTGGTTGGGTTTCTACTCTGCATCTGTACACTGTTTCTTATAAAAGTATCCCACAATTAAGCTCTCTCTTCTCATATTCATCTCCGTCTTAATTGTTTCTAGATGTTCCCTGTCATCATAGTGCAATGTGATCCAAAAGCCCAAAACCAAATCTGTTCCTCTATTCTTCAGTGCAGAGCACAGTGTAACAATTTGAGCTGGCTCTAATTTCCAAAGGCATTTTCTACTCCCTGGGGTTCGAACTCAAGTATGTGTGACACCATAGTCCTTCAGTTGCATCGCACGCTATTTCATTTGTTTATAAAATGTGCAAAAAAAAATTGAAATAGAAATGCTGACAAGAATGGTTATGTTGAACATACACTGCAAAATATATTGGAGCCATATTTAATACAATTTAGCTTGATAAAATGCTATAAAATATTATAGCGTAGCTGTGAAATTCTGGAGTTCCATTCTTATACCACAAGAAATTCCAAATATATTTTTTTTTAAAATCATCTTTGAATAATACAAGATTAAGGAATCAACAATTCACATTTTCATGGTACCTCTGATATTTGCTGTATCAACATTATTGCTATTTATTTACACGTAAATCTGGCTAATTTAAAATTTATTTAACTCAAATGCACTATTCCATACCACCGGTTTCAGAATTTCACAGTGCAATTTTCTCCAACTTAAAACAAATAGAAATACTAAGAAGAAATCAAGGTATTACAAGCCAAAGACAGTTTGTTCTACAGTAGTTCTTTACAAATGGGGCGGGTACACACAGCCATGCATGTGGGCCCTAAAAGTAAAATTCTGTTGTTGCTTAATTTAATAAGAGTTCAAGACTATGGATATAATTAAAATAATTCTGTTTTGCTGCAAATCTGAAATATCCTGACCACTATTCGCTTCATCTGGAACAGAATTATCACTGAAGTGGTTTATTAAAATCTTAGGGTCTTTCAAGGCTTCAAATCTTAGGGTCTTAAAATCTTAGGGTCTTAAATTCTTAGGGTCTTTCAGTCACTAAAGGGGACTACAGGAAAGCTGGGGAGGGACTCTTGATCAGGGAGTGGAGCCATAGGATGAGGGGAAATGGTTTTAAACTGAAAGAGGAGATTTAGATGAGATATTAGGAAGAAATTCTTTCCTGTGAGGGTGGTGAGGCACTGGCACAGGTTGCCCAGAGAAGCTGTGGCTGCTTGATCCCTGGAAGTGTTCAAGACCAGGCTGGATGGAGCTTGGAGCAACCTGGTCTGGTGGGAGTTGTCCCTGCCCAGGGCAGGGGGTGGGAACTAGATATTAGAATCATAGGAACATTAGGTTGGAGAGGATCTACAAGATCATCAAATCAAATCGTCCTCATGTCACCAATACTACCCACTAAGCTACTAAATCATGTCTTGTAGCACCTCACCCCCAGACACTTCTTGAATCTGGCCAGGGATGGTAACTTCCCCACCTCCCTGGGCAGGACATTCCAGTGCCTGACCACTCTTGGGGAGAAAAAGCTTTTCCTGACATCTAATCTAAACCTCCCCTTGGAGATTCTTAAGGTACCTTCCCACTCTAACCATTCCATGATTCTATGATCCTCCACAGCGAAAGACAGTATTTTCCTGACTTACGCGTTTCCTCAGCAGTGAGATGTCTACAACACAACTGCATCTCAGGCTCCCCTTTTTTAGGGGACAGACATGCCCAAAGATCTGATGTGGTTTCTCTGACAGATCTATAGTTCTGGGTGGCAGCTATGCACAAACTTATACTCTAGCTTCTTTCCTTCTAAAAGCCACAGAGAAAAACCTCATGGGATTCTAGTTTATATGAGAATTTGTATTTATTTTCCATAAATAATATTTAAGAACCCTTGGAAATAAAATTCTTGTCAGTTAATGTTCACTGGCTATGAATAATGGGAATCATAAGTGTGACTTGAGCGAATACAATACTTTAAAGTAGAAGAATATTCATAAATTTTGTTTTCAGCTCTATTTTAGCTACTTCTGTCTATAGGCAACTCTGTGTGCTGCTACTACAGATGGAGCACCTTGGCTTAAGAAGTATTGGGCAATAAAACTCTAGTATGATGTATAGATTAGAAAGAACAATTCAGTCTTTAATGTGTGAACTAAGTAATGTAACGATGAATCCATGGTGACCATTCAAAATGAATTTCAAGAAAAGGAGCAGTTTATTCGCTTCATAAAAACCTGTGAAGCATTCAGATTGAATAACGTAAGCAGAATGCTGCAATATAAATCTTCTTAATTTACATCCAGGGCTTCATTATGCATATTTTATAGCACTCCACAGAACTTTAATTTACAGATTTTTGGAACTTTACCAACCCCAAAGAAGTGCTAAACATGCCTGTTCGAACATTTACCCAAAGTAAGTCACTGGAGATTTCCTTAATGAGCGCAGAATTATCATTTATTTGCATTCTTAGTAGATTTAAAGCAGTGAGGCCTATTAACAAGATAATGGTAAACGCTATTTGAATGTTCGTCTTCAGCAAACTATTCACGAAAATGAATAACTCAATGTACAAATTTCATAGTATGTAACTAAATTGAGCCAGCGTTTGCTCAGCTCATTTAGGTAGGTAATTTCACTCAAAATGGCCAGTTACTGAACAATGTGCAGCTGAACAGAGATTCTAAGCAAATAACTCCAATAAAAATTCTAGAATGCATCCCTAGTCTTGGTTGACCTTTACTGTTAATTTTCCTAAACATAGAGCAGTATATACAGGCTGCAATAATAACTTGCCATTACAACTTTGTATATAATGAAGAATATTTTTGCTGGTGAAGGCTTATCAGTGAATTTAATATTATTTTTTTTTTTTACATTTTATTTTTAATTTTTCTCTACTGTCCACTGGGAAAAAAAAATAGAGTCTAACCAAATTACACTTGTAAAGATTGGAACTGCTGAGTCTTTCTTTCAGTTCTAGAAGATACAGCAATTTTTAAGGGCTTGGAATAAGGAAAAATTTGATTTAAGAACATAAAATTTGGCATCTGATGATGAGACAACAGTTAATTCTATGACAATATTTAATCCTGGTCTACTTCTTGTGAAATCAACCACCTCTCTGATCACATGGACACTGGGCTGATACTAAAGTATTTCTTATGCCACACACAGCTGTAAAACTTATTTCTGTCATGAGCAGAGGAAGACATTTATCATAGCAAAAGAGCAGAAAAGTATTAAAATTAGAATGAATTGGGCAGCATCGTGTCTTATGTGGAATTATCCATATCTCTGGATCCCACCCAAAAAAGCTCTTACTCTATAAGAGCAAGTTTGGTTTCTCTCCCCAAAAAATAAATCATAGAATCGCCAAGGTTGGAAGGGACCTTTCAAATAATTGAGTCCAACCATCAACCCAACACTGACAAAAACCACCACTGACCCATGATCTTCAGCACATCATCTGCCCGGATTGTAAATATCTCCAGGGATGGTGACTCTAGCACTTCCCTGAGTAGCTTGTTCCAAAACATTCTTCCTTCTCAGAAGAGTCAGCTTTAAATTACACTGACAGTAGGAGAAACTGAATGTCTCGAGGTCAGGTCCCAACGCGTTCCACAATAGCACTGAGAATGAAAACGCAGGCTTGGTTGTTAGTTGTTGTTAAATTTGGGGCGGTTTGGGTGGGTTTTTTCAGACTTCACTTTTTGCTGTAGAGAAACATTTTGCTTTCAAGTTCTCTGCAGTGCAAATCCAAATGATAAATTTGGGAAACTGGAAAAAAAAATGATAAGGATTTGGTTCTTGTTTTTCTACAGGGCAACAAAGAACCCACAGACTCCACCATCAGCAGAGCCATCAGCTAATTTAGGAAGCATTTCTTCGTCTTGATTTATCCTACTACACTAAGATTGTTGGACTCAATGATCTGAAAGGTCCCTTCCAGCCTATGCAGTTCTATGATCTGAGGTGGCACAAGTTGAATTCGTGCCCCATAGCAGGTGCAGTCTCTGGTATTTTGGTCCAGACTGAGCAGCTGATTAGAAGACAGCACACCTCCTTTCCTATTTGCACACCAAAGATACCTTTAACGGAAGGCAAAGAATTGTAGACATCTGTGTTCCAGTCTTACATGCATCTGGGACAAAGCCAGCATCAGAGTATCAATATCAGATCAGAGATCAGATGATCAAGGGAGTGGAACACCTTTTTCATAAGGAAAGACCGATAAAAGAGCAGACTGAGGGGAGATCTCATCAATGCTCATCAATATCTAAGGGGTGGGTATAAAGAGGATGGGGTCGGGCTCTTCTCAGTGGTGTCCAGTGACAGGACAAGGCGCAGTGGACACAAACTGAAACACAGGAAATTCCATCTCAACATGAGGAGGAACTTCCTTACTTGGAGGGTGGCAGAGCTCTGGAAGAGACTGCCCAGAGAGGGTATGGAGTCTCCTCTGGAGATACTCAAACCATACCAAGATGTCTTCCTCTCCAACCTGCTCTGGGTGACCCTACTCTGGCAGGGGGTTGGACTAGATGATCTCCAGACATCCCTTCAAACTCCTACGATTCTGTAATTCTGTGATAACAAAAGGTCCCACAAAGTGTACTTGCCATTCAGTGCTTACACACTCACTGTGCCACTCAGCTTCATGCCAACATTTAAACTGTAAAATTCCCAGATATCTGGAAATCATGTGCCTCTGCATCCACTGTACATTCAAAGGTAAATATCTAAAACCACAAAAGGTGATGCAAGAAAATGTCTGTGAGAATTTAAGGATATTTGGCATGCGACCTGCTTTAATTTCATTTAAGCCCATCCCTTTTTGATGGTGTAGAGGAACTGGAGTGCAATAATCTTTGGAATCTTTACTGTGAAACACTCTGCTGGACCATGCTACGAAACATGTCGTACAGAGGTTAGAATTTGCATAAACATATAGGCAGCTTTTGGGGAAAAAAAAAAAGCAATCATTCACAACTAGATACTAAACATTTGCCATTTCTTTTTAGACTGTTGCTGTCTGTAAACAGTGGGGAATTTATGAAATATTTATACAGTGTATAATGAATGACCTCTAAAACTGCTGATTATCATTTTGTTGCTCAATAACCCTGTTAACATCTCCAAAGACAAATGCTGACACGTGACCACATGCTTAAAGCTTTAGGATACATTGAGTTACGAGGATCGCATACTAATACGAAGGTTAAGTTAATGCACAGAGCATCAAAGTTCTTGAAAAGTACCTTGGTACCAAAGACTGGATCGTAAGCAGTTATTATCAGGTACTAAAGAGGGATTTCTTTTATATTTCAGGACTCTTGCCCCAAAAAGTCTGAGTATGTGATCTAGATGATGTTACATGTGGGAGAAGTAAAATGGTAGGCTGATGCACAAAGAGGGGTTATTATTATGTAGCCATAGGACGAGGGGGAATGGTTTTAAACTGAAAGACGGGAGATTTAGATCAGATCTTAGGAAGAACTTCTTTGGTGTGAGGTTGGTGAGACACTGAACAGGTTGCCCAGAGAACCTGTGGATTCCTGGATGTGTTCAAGGCCAGGTTGGATGGGGCTTGGAGCAACCTGGTGTGGTGGCAGGTGTCCCTGCCACCACCCTGCCAGGGCAGGGTGTGGCACTTGGAGGGCTTTAAGGTCCCTTCCCACCCAAATAATTCCATGATTCTATGATTTAAACTCCAAAACAAGCAAATACACACACCACACACACACACACCCCAGAACCTCAAGAACCTCAAGAACCTCTGGTGGCATCTTGATTGCTTCTAACTCAGATGATTGGAAAATTTAAATGTGTCTCCAAAAATAGGTAGAAAGAGGAGGAATGATTTTAAAGAACCCAGTCTTAGCAGAATCACTGGCAGCAGGAGTGGGGAATATCATTCTCATGCCATCGTTTTCAGGTATGTGTGTGTGTCTGTATGTACACGTAGGCATTGCCTGTCCACTCCATGATATTTCTTGTTCCTCCTCACTTCTGACTGCAGTTATTTAACTAATATTTCTGCACTTTATCAGCGAATAGGACATTTGTCAGGCTCAGACTAAATTCCCATTGTTAGCCCGGTGTTTTATGCTTCTCTGCATAGCAATTACTGATTTTCCTTCTTGCTGGAGATACTTTGGGAAGCTGAGGCATTTCAGTACAACTGAAGAGTCAGACGACAAGAGCACTTTTGAGTACAGAACTCGAGTCTTTTGTAACATGTACCTTTAGGCTCATCGTACGTTGTCAGAGGCAGCAGCGGGCAGTAAGTTTTACTCACCCTTAATAACAAGAATGCTGCTGTTTTCTTTTAATCTGACATTTTATTACCAGCAAAAATTGTATCAATATATGACTCCCAGGCCCAGAATGGCTATCAAATAAATCCACGCTATCTGTAACTCTTACACCACTGCTGCTGGAGACAGATTCCAACCCCTACACCAGTAGGTCCCTGGATCACCATTAATAAATACTGCTGCTTACCAAACCCAGGTTCCAGACAGATAAGGTTTTAATTACCCCACATCAATCACACGGTAACAGTGCCACCGTACACAGGGGCTTGACAAAGATTGCTGAGAAGAATGTACTCTGAGAACCCCAGGATTGCTGGCCGTCGCTTAGACTTTTCTAGACTATTTTTAGCTAAATGAAAGACTTTGCCATTAGTTGCAGAAGAATCCATCTACATAGTGTGTTTATTGACATAATGGCTGCTCTGCCCTTCAGATGAAATCAGCCTTATGCAGGAGGCAAGCGAAAACATACATTATTCAATTCTTATTCTGAAGTTTCAAGTGGAACACGAGGAGGGCATCATCCTTCATGTAAGGATGCATCACACAACACATTTCCTCTTGGGCTCATTATTTTGCTGAAGAACTACAGGTCTAATCATCCTGAAAGAGATTTTCTTTTCTTTTAGTTTTGAAAATCACACTGTACCATAAAATTAACTTCCAAGAAATGCTATGTTTCTGGAATGTCTCAATTTCACATCAGGAGTGGTGGCAAGCTGAAGCGTGTCTTTCTGATTCCACCCAGAGCTGCAAGTCAAGATCCCCAAGTACTGCTGGTAGCATCTGTCTCTCACACACAAGCTGTTATAGGAATATTTTGAGATTCAGAAAATTTCTATTGGAAATAGTGGATCCATTCTTTCCAGAAGGAACTATATATTTAATCAATTAAATAATATAGTTGTTTGCTGCAAAGAAAAAAGTTTTATATACATAAATATGTAGGTATAAATATACACAAATAGTTATAAATATGTTTATAACCAAAATGTATCTATGTATAAATTGAGTAAACAATGAGCTAGATAAACAAATAGATAGACATTGATTAGATAGATACACAGAATAATAGATAAATAGGCAGGTGAGAGAGAAAATTTTTCTTCCAATTATATGAAGTAACCTTACCTTTTGAATTATCATAAGGAATAACTAAGATACTCGCCACAGAAATATTATCTTACATCTTTTCTGTTGTTCATAAAAAACATACACCTCTGTGATAACTTTCCAAAACAACAATATCTGACATTGTCTAATAAACTTCAGTGGATATTTTATTGATCTGTTCAACACATCTAAGCCTTCCAGGTGATATGAAATAAGACTTTTGTTGTCAATGTTGTTCTTTTTAATACCCAATGTTCTTAGTGGCAAATACCCATTTAAAGGAATTCTAATTCTTTTTTTATTTTTTTTTCCTGGAATCCTTTTTGTACTGTCTCTATGGTACAACAGTCAGGCAAAGAAGAAGATGAGTTAAATTAAATAAATACGTAATTTGGCAGGTTATTAACACAGAGCACTGCAGTCTTCTGCGTCATACAATCATAAAATCATAGAAACATGGAATCGTAGAATTTTCCAGGCTGGAAGGGACCTCTAGGGTCATCTTGTTCTAGAGTCCCCACAGACAGCAGGGACACCCCCAACTACACCAGGTTGCCCAGGGCCTCCTCCAGCCTCCCCTTGAATATCTCCAGGGAAGGGCCCTCAGTCACCTCCCTGGGCAACCTCTTCCAGTGGTCCACCACCCTCAGAGGAAAGAACCTATTCCTAATGTCCAATCTAAATCTGTCCTGGAGGCCCCCAAAGGTACTGAAAGGCTGCTCTGAGGTCTCCCCAGAGCCTTCCCTTCACTGGGTTGAACAACCCCAGCTCCCTCAGCCTGTCCTCGTAGCAAAGGTGCTCCAATCCCCTGAGCATTTTTGTGGTCCTCCTCTGGACAAACTCCATGAGGTCCATGTCCTTCCTCTATTGAGGGCTCCAGACCTGCACACAGTCCTCCAGGTGAGGTCTCACTGGAGCAGAGCAAAGTGGCAGAATCCCCTCTCTGGATCTTCTGGCAATGCTCCTTTTGATGCAGCCCAGGATGGGATTGGCCTTCTGGGCTGCAAGTGCCCACTGCCTGTTCATGTCCAGCTTCTCATCCACCAGCACCCCCAAGTCCCTTTTCTCAGGGCTGCTTTCTAATACCTCATCCCTTGGTCTCCGCACTAAAGAGCTGGTACCACTTTGGTGTCATCTGCAAACTTGATGATAACGCAGTCCACTCACCTTCTCCAGGTCATTGATAAAAATAGTAGACAGGTCTCAGAAGAGCCCCTACAGTCCTCCATGGTTTTCCATGCCACCAGGTAGAGGATGACCTATCTCTCAGGATGATTATCCACCCAGACTTTTAATGTAATCAATAAATAATAAAAAAAACTGTGGGACCTGCTGTTGAAAGCCCTGTTAAGGTTGATTTAAATTATATCCACTGCTCTCCTGTGATCCACGAATCCATCATTTCATTACAGAAAGCAATCGTGCTGGTCAGGCATGATTTGCCCTTGGTAAATCCACACTGACAGATGTCAGTCACTTCCTTCTCCTTCATGTGCCCAGAAATGTGTTCCAGGAGGACTCACTCCATGATTTTTCCCAGCTGTGTCAGCTAAACCGGGACATCTGGTCATTTCAGCCTAATTCCACTTTCAAATTAAACGCATAGTAGAGGTCATAATAGAATGAAGCCAAATACCTTCTGCTAACAGAACCTGTCCCAGTGACAAAACTGGGATGATTTTAGAAAATTGGAGTGTGGATACACGAACATGTGATAATAAAATTATCTTTAATAACCAAGAGTTATTCTTTGTGAGCAATTTCAGTGACTGAGAAAGGAGGCTGAGCCCTGGGGAGAAGGTGTAGCTGTTGATCAGGAGGGGTGTGTTGCATTTCAAAATGCCATTTGTAGCTCTTTTAGATTAGTGGCGTTTCTTAAATTTCATTACTCTCTATCTATAATCACTTGCGGAAAACGTGCAATAAGTGTTGCACCCAGGGTGCAGCTGGGGGTAGCCCAAGCCCCAGGCATGGTGAACCTTGCTGGGGACAGGTCAAAGCAGTGCCCAAACCGGCCTGAAGGTGGGCGTCAGGATCAGGCCCGGTGGGGGTAACAAGGTTAAATACAGCCCTGGGGACAGCTGAGCAGCGCTGTGGTGCGTGGGCCAGCCCTGGCCACAGTGTCCCCACAGGGCACCCAGGAGTACTCACCAGTGGTAGGGGGTTGCCCTTGGCCACTCTGATCCCCGGCCCCAGGGATGGATCTCCATGGGATCTCAGGATCCTTACACAGAGAAATGATAGTGACACCTGCTACTTCACTCTACTAAGATGTAGTGATATTTATTGTTTTAATGATTTTTAACTGTTTTCCTCCTCTCAGCTGCTATGTTTCTTCACCATCCTTCATGGGCAACCTCAAGCCTGCCTGAATTCCACAAGCACATTGGAAAACTTACACGTTTTTATGTGTAAGTGCTCCAATTTTATGTAGTTTGCAAACAGAAATTCAAGTGGGTTTGTATGATCAAAATCAAGCATCACAACAGTAGTTTAGAATCAGTCATGTACTGTTTGTAACACCTCAGAATTTGCCCAAAGAAACTATATCAACTTCTAGTGTTTTCTCATTCCCCATATTCTCATTCTCCTTCTATGATGGTCACAAAAAGGGGAAGTTGAGGTTGGAGTAATTTATCCAGCAAGATTTTTGCAAGTCTGTCTGCATTACAGTTCAATATTATGTCCTCCCTGTACTTCAAGACTGAAACAAATTGGTTTTCCTATTATGAAAGACTTTCCCTTCTCACTCCCACAATACTGCAGTTACTAAATCACTGGCAAGTCGTGAGGACAGTGACAAGGAGTCTCCCCCTTGGTTCATTTGCAACAGGAGGATAATGAGCTGCCAGTCCAGGTCTATAACTTTTATCAGTGATTATCACACTCATTTTTATCTTTGAAGACCTTTCACTGTAATTTATTGGAAGCACATTCCCAATTTATTTTTTCTGTTTTCTATTAATTAAAAAACACATAAAGGAACCCTCAGGAAAAGCCTCCAAGCATTCAGATGCCCTGATATTAGCAGGGAAAGTAATAGTTGATGGGTGTTTGTGTTTCTTTGTGCTGCTGTGGGGTTTTTTTTTGGTAGAAAGACAGTGGTTTATGAGTCTAGAGAGCAACATGCCCAGTATGCAAAGTGTCAACCCATCAGTTTTTAATGGATGAATCCAGAACAGAGCCAGAAAGCCCCAAGGAAGGCAAAGACAAGGGAAGTTTTAAACAGCAAAGCAGTTTGAAATGAAAAATTAATAGTATTTGTGCAGGCTATTCTTTTACTTAGCTGTTTATGACATAAATGGTTTCAAATTAGAATCTGTTAAGAATGGACACTGCATACTCCTGAGTGCAAAGGTTTCCCCTCGTTCTTTATCAAACAGTTTCTCTTGTTTCTCTATTATTTTCTCACTCATTCGTTCTACAGCTGCTATACCTAGGGGACTAGAGAGATTATCTTCATACTGTCGCATTTTGCTAGCCACCTCATTTACAGTTAGTGTATAATCATCATCACCTCCTATCCAGGTTAGTAGTGACAAAGTGTGGGAGTACATTGATGGTGCACTTCGTGCAAACTTCCACAACATAGGTTGTGTGCATGGCATATCATCAGGCTTTACAGTTTTATTCCAGTCACCATAAATCACCTCTTTCACAGCCATTTCTCTCAGGTACTTAATACCCGTCTCTATGTTTGCCCACTTACGCAGGTTGCACTCAATATCATCCCTGAAAGGGTGTCTGTCCTTGACTGCTGATAGGATTCGCTTCCAGAGGCTGAGAGTCTGTGTTGTTTTTCCAAGAGCTTTATCTATACCAGCCTCCTTAGACAAGTTTCCTAACTGACTGGCTTCTGTACCGTCTAATTCCATGCAGCCAGCTCCAGCATCCCAGCATTGAAAACTATCGAACTATCCCAGCATTGAAAACATCCCAGTATTGAAAACTACCCTAAAAGCAATGGGGGGTGGAACCTTTAAAAATTGGGACAATTTTTCAAATTGGGACATTTTTCAAAAGAGACTTTGTGAAAGCACTTTGTAACCGCTCCCTTGAGCTGCATTCCTCCTTAAGATTAAAAAAGTTGCCAGTCTCACCTTTGTAGCTGAAGATCTTATTAACTTAGAATGCATTTATGAATGATCACTGCTCTGAAAAGCAGACCCAAATTGACTTGTTGCATCTCTGAAACTAGTTTGGTCACTAATTTCTATTAATTCCTTAGCAAGTCATACTGATTACATCTTAATTCTCATATTTGGAACGTGTGCTGTGGCTTGTAGCCAGTCCAAAACGTGCATGAAGTCAGGCAATGAAAGAGAAGGTATATTAAATTGCAATATTGAAAAGTGCTGGGCATACTCATAGGAAAGCAGTAAACGGAGCCCAGCCTTGTACAATTCCTACACTGAAGAAACCATCCCACCTATTAGTCTTCTTTGTTTACCATATGTCATACTGCCACGCCAAAATACTTACCTGTTCGATGTTGTAATAGCTCATCTGCAGAGTTTGAAAGGTATTTCAATGAGAAAGATTATACACATCTGTTGCTTTGTTTTTATTACAACTCTCAAATGGAGTCAAGAAGTGTGATAGTCTATCAATCTGTGTTAAAAGCTGATCTATAGAAAAAGAGACGGTGGAGGAAAATGTTCTCATTGGTTCATGACGGATGGGAAGGATCCTAAGTCACCAGGATGTGAAGGATATGGGTTTTCTGCTCCCGAGGACTTCTAGGGGAGCAATAAAGGACTTGCTCGGATTCAAACCAAACTGATTTTGTGACCATAATTTGTTCTCACAACTGCAATCCAATAGCCTTGTTGCTGTCGATTACACATGCACAACCCCACGGTGTTCTTTTTCACGTCGTTACTCAGTCATAGCTGAAAACAATTTGTTCCATTAGAGAAAATCTAAATGTTTCAAACTCTGATGAGTTTTTAATCCTTAATCCTTCATTTTTTTTAACAGCTAAGCAGGGATTTAATGACTTGGTCTGAACATCGTGATCTTTGTGAACAGGGATATTCTTGCTAAAGCAGTTTGGTTTCTCTGGAAAGCTGAAACAGATTGTCACATCATCTCCATTATTACGTGCACGTAAACCTGAAGAGCTCAGATTTTAATGCAGGAGTTTTCTACTTCTACCTGCCATGTCACATGCAGGAAACGACAGCCCAAATGAGACTTTAATTACATCTTCTTAGTAATTTTCTTTTCTCTGCATCAAATGCCATCCTGGTTTATGTTTCAAACAAGTTTTACATGAGGGTTTACGTGAAATAATAAAGTAGCATGATCCTCATCGGGAAGGGAAAGCAGTGCTGAATGTATATCCTCAGTGAAAAGGTCTCATCATCATAACCTCATTTGGAAGAATTTATATGTGCACCTGAGGACAAAGATGAGAAAAATTTTCTTGTCTCGTGATAAAAACCAAAAATTAATCCTTTTTAAAGATGCTCACATGTCATTTAAACACCTTCCACAGTGCTGTGACAGACCCCGGTGAATTTCAGTGTGGATCCTAGAACTTCAGGGGTTCTGGTGAGATACCTTTCATCGGTTTTCCTAAAAGTAGAAAAACTGTGTTTAATATTCTATAGGCTACAGAGTGGGTCTCAAACCAGAACAGTTCATCTAGCAATGATCTGACAGAAGGAGTGCTTTTCAACTGTGGCTTGAGGTGTTTCAAGGATGTTTATGTGCAGAGGAATTAAGATAGATGAAATATTTCATTAGCTGTAGCAGCAGCAGGATGTATAAGGATTTCCATAAAAAATATTAGTGAATCAGCACCAGTAAAAGATGTTTTGATGTTTATCCTCATCTGCAGTCAAGTTAGGGAACATTGCTGTAACTATTAAAGGGCATAACAGAGAATCCTTTGAACTTTTTCTGCAGGTACAGTATACTTCCTATACTCCTTTTGAGAAATTAGAGGCCTGTGATTCAAAATGGGCAAAATCATCATTAATAAATCACTTTATCATTTATGGCTACTAGTGTACTCCTCTGAGGAAGAGGAGGCTGAGGGGAGACCTCATCCCTCTCTACAACTGCTTGAAAGAACATTGCAGAGAGGTTGGTGCTGGTCACTTCTCACAGGGAATTAGCAATAGAATGTGAAGGAATGGCTTCAAGCTGCAGCAGGGAAGGGTTAGGTGGAACATTAGGGAAGAATTCCTCCCAACAAGAGTGGTCAGAGCCTGGAATGGGCTGCCCAGGGAAGGGGTGGAGTCCCCATCCGACTGTGTTTCAGAGTGGATGAGATGTGGTGTTGGGGGATCTGGTGTAGGGGAGACCATTGTAGAGTGGGGCTGATGATTGGACTCAATGATCCCAAGGGTCTCTTCCAACCTGAATGGTTCTAGGATTCTATGATTCTAATACAACTTTTTTAAAAAAGAAGCCATTGTACATTTATCACTTCAAAGATTTACAATAGCTAAGATTTTTTTCTTCTTTAGGGCACTGCTAATTAATGTTGCGAGCTGTAGTTGAAACATGGAATACGTCAATCTGCATCTTGTTTGATTCAGCAGAATTAAACGTTCAGGGTGTATTCCGATTTTTTTGTAATATTCTTATATTCAAAAATCATTGTCATATTTGACTGCCATATAATTGGGGGTCAAATCTATTTGGAATTTATCCTACAAAACCAGCAAAAATCAACATACTAAATGTTTAGGAAGATATATTAGGAAGAAATTCTTTCCTATGAGGGTGGTGAGGCACTGGAACAGGTTGCCCAGAGGGGCTGTGGATGCTGGAGGGGTTCCAGGAGGGGTTCAAGGCCCAGCTGGATGGGTCTTGGAGCAACCTGGTGTGGTGGGAGGTGTCCCTGCCCAGGGCAGGGGAGGTGGAACTCAATAATCTTTAAGGTTCCTTCCAACTCTAACCATTCTATGAGTCTATGAGCAATGTTCTGGAAAAGGCAGAGACAACCACATATAGTAAATGATGTTTCATCCCTAGATGTGTAGCCAGGGAAATAAGGATAAATGAAATGGGATGTTTGATGTCTCAGCAAATTTGGAGATATTTGAATAATACGGTCCCTTTCATCCCAAGGAATAACTTTAAATCACTTCAAAGCATTTCATAAACACAGCAAAATAAGAAGAGATAGAGGATTTGAGAATGTAACGGATCAGATAAAAAGAATAATTAAAGTGAAGTTGTTGTTAATGGTTTAACAAATCTTCATGAATAATAGCCAAGGATTTCAAATATGGCTAATGAATTTGAATGTCTCTGTTCTGTATAGTTAATATTAAACATGTTAATGACTTTGATTTTCAAATTAAGTGCAATCCATGCTTTTGAAAATTGTCCCTTTTTCTGACATTAGACACCTAAACTGAAATATTTAGCCACTTTTTTGATTGTTAACTGGATTTCTCACATATCACTTCCAGATAAGTTTCATTAATGAAAGGACATGATCCTACCTGTACTTAAAGTTTATAGAGGATTAAATGTAAATATAAATACTTCAAGGGTGGGTGTCAGGAGGATGGGGCCAGTCTCTTTTCAGTGGTGCCCAGAGACAGGACAAGAGGGAACAGGGACAAACTGGAACATGGGATGTTCCATGTCCACATGAGGAGGAACTTCTTCACCTTGAGGATGGCAAAGCCCTGGCAGAGGCTGCCCAGAGAGGTGGTGGAGTCTCCATCTCTGGAGACATTCAAACTCCACCTGGACATGTTCCTGTGGGACCTGCTTTGGCAGAGGGTTGGAAGAGATCGTCTCCAGAGGTCCCTTCCAATCCCTACCAGTCTGTGATTCTGTAATATTATTTTTTTTAATGAAGATTTCTTTTATAGAAACAAAGAAGGCTTGAGGTGGATTCAAGAGCACTGAGAGGTACGTAACCCAAATATTAGCGCTATCTGTTCCGTTGTTACCTACGATGATTACACCAATTATCCTGGAAGGCTAGAAGCTGGCATTGGACGATCTGTGACCTGTTAAACAGTTAGCTGTCCATGAAACCGAACCTGAAATCTGGTAACTCTTACGAGGTTTTCCTTATTAAAATGTAGAGTACATTTACAAAAAGTATGAAGTAAATACATTTCCAGGCTGTCTCAGACTATGGCAGTTTCAGTTTCTGGTTACCCACTTTCCCTTGGCTTTTCATAAATTCCCTTATCAAAGCCAAAAGTATTTGCACATCTTGCAGAATTCTTCAGCACCAAATCTATCCCAGAGGTATTTCTGAATTAATTTTGATAGATTCCTCGTGCTGGAGAAATCATGCTATATTCCAGCCCTCAACGATCAAATGACAATGCTGCATACAGCCATTTTTAATATTCTCCCCGGGTATCCCCCTGTGGCTACAACTGCTAAGACTCCTTGCTCTACAACTGCTCCTGCTGGGGAAAAGGTGTTGCTATAGCTGCAGGCGAATAGGAACTGCCACGGCAGATTTGATGCCATTTAGTGTATTATCTGTGCAGATTCAAGCAATAAATAAATAAATAAATAAAATCTTTCTCTGCCCTTTGCAACTTTGGAGTTAATCGATTTTGCTCATCGATACCAAAATATTCAAATTATTTGATTGGATTGGATTTTTTGCCTGATGGAGTTGAAACATGGCAGTTCACTGCTTGAATTCAGATGCTCACAACTCAACGTTACGTTACTTGGTGACATTTGGATTTGTAACTTACACGTAAGGAAAAGCGCAGCAGTACAACAGTACACTGAATTTCGATCTGTCTAATTAACTCCTAAGATATGAGAAAAAAGAAACCACCCAAAAAAAAAAAAGAAAATAAATTGCCAATGTCTTTTTTAAAATGCAGTTTTTAAAGCTAAGAGAGAGGTAAAAGGTCAAGCTCATGCACTTCACCTGCAATACAGTGAAGTATTTCATATTAATTCTGAAGTTTATAATAATTTGACCACTGGAGCATGAAACAGGTTGAGAATCTCCAGTCACAAGCTGTGCCACAATCAACATGCCTGAGCCTTGCTTGTCATACAGAGCTCCATATTTTCTTTTCCTCTTGATCATCACCTGAGCTCCTCCCCTTGTGCTCAAACTCAGAAGGATAATCATATATTGCCTTGTGGAAGGACTTTATAAAAGCTCAGTGCAAATTACTGATACTTCCAACGTCTGACTGTGGTACAGGCTGCCCTTAAGCCTTTACTTAACAATTTTGATTTTTTCAGGCATCGCAATGTTTTCTGAACTTTCACCCTTTCTCTTTCCTTCTGTTAAAGAAAGCTCTTTTTCTTACCTCAGGATAACTGTCATGAAGTGTAAATTAGGCAAGGGGAGACATTTCGGTTTACCGGGAGGCAAGATCATGAAGGTCAACTCTGTACTGCCACCTGGGCTTCAGCTCAGAAAGTTCATTTCACCTTGAGAACTGCGCATCTGTTTATTCAGTGTGGGGATCTTCCAGCTAGTTTGTGGGTTTAACCTCTGGGCATCTGGTTTGTTTGTGGTTTTACACTACTATGAACTGCGAGTATACTGGATTTACGCTTCATATTGCTTCAGGTTTGTTATACAGCTTAAAAACATAAATATAAATGTATATGTAAATATTGATATGTAATAGAATTGTTCTATAATTATATATGTGTTGTTGCATAATAATATTATATATGATGATGTTATATATTAATAATACATGTAATTAATGGATCAGGTTTATGCTCATAGGTTTATTATACCTTTTTCAGGAATAAAAGCCAGAAAAGCTATAGAACTGTTACTCCACCCACCTGCAGTTTGGGACAAAGGTTCACTGCCCACACCGCTGCCCTTGATACACTTACCTAACTATTACAATGGAGCAAAGCCATTTTCAAGCGTAATCCTATATCATTTTGTGCTTATATATGTAATCTGCATCAAGTTACTCTTTTCCAAAGACTGTCTTCATTTGGAAAGCCTTGAGAAAAAGTGGCAGTAGATCCACTGGATGAACCATCCTAGGCCAAGTAGAGTTACAAATTAATTTGTTATTGAAGATTAGGTAAAACTTCTATTCCTCTCCCACTCTTGCATTCCTCCCATTCTTGCATAGCAAGAATTATATTAGCCTTTCCATTTTATAACACAGTTTGACTATTTACTACATTACCTATGCTTCTCCCGCACAGTCACATTAAATGCAATTTTTACATGTAAGAAATGTCAGCTGACCACCGATGTGAATTGGGATATGGTCTGCACAGTTCATTCAGCACAGAATCATTGAGAAATATTGCTTTAACTCTGAAAGCCATCTTTTAGTCATGATTTAGCAATTGTGCTCCTACTGTTAGTCCTATCATAGAATCACAGAACACCAGGTTGTATGGGTGTTCTTCTGAGGAAGAGTCCCTCCTCAGTCCCAAGCCCTTTAGGGATTGGAAGGGTCTCTAAGGTCTCCTCAGAGCATTCTCTTCTCTGGGCTGAACACTCCCAACTCTCTCAGCCTCTCTCACAGAACATCTAGCCCCTGATCAGCTTGGGGACCCTGTTAAATTCACACCAGTTAATTCACGTGTTTCCCCCGTTGAAGTGTCCAAAACTGAATTCAGGATATGAGATGTGGTCTCATGAGAGTGAAGAGAAAGGAATAGTCACTTCCCTGGATCTCCTTTGCTGTGCACCCCTCCAGGTCCTTCTCAGCAGAGCTGCTCCCTCACTCCAACATGTGGTGGTGCAGTGGTTTCACTCTTCCCATGTGAAAAACTTTGCTATTGTCTCAGCTGAATTTCAGAAGGTTGCAGGTGGCTCACTCCTTTATACTGTCCAGGTCACTCTGAAGGGCAACCTCATCCCCAAGAGTATCTACTGGTGTCCCCCCTCTGCCCTACTTTGATGTCATATGCCAAAATCTATTAAAAGCTATTCAATCATATGCAGATGATTATAATCTAGATAATCTTTTTTTTTGGTTGTTGTTTTTTTTTCTGCTGTAAAATATTAAAAACACCTTGGAATTAGTACTGATTACAAGGTCATGAAGTCCTTGTGGTTAAAAAAAGAACACCACCAAAAGGATAAAAAAAGTTTTGTAAAACGTCACCATAACTTAATATCTGGTTTTTCTCTTCCATCGCAGTTGAGCTGAGAGCCTTGCTGTCCAGTGCCCAAGGCTTCTACAAGAAAGACACAGTAGAACATAAACCGTACCATTTAAATTACACTGAACGAGAACATACATTGGCCTGATGTCCTCACGTATGTGACAATAATTCACCCGAATCCATCAAGAAATAAGGTTGAAAGGATCAGCAGTGCTTGGCATTACATTGGTTTTCAGTCCTCAAAATATATTACCAGAATGTAAATTCCAGAGCAGAATTAAGAAGTCCTCTGACAGCGTTATAAAGCCACAACCAGAATGAATTTTTCAATTAAACGATTGCAGCAATGAAGACTGAGAGGATCAAATAACATGTTGTCGGGGAATAAAAGAGGTTATTCAGCCTGTCCGAGTTCATCCATTCTTAGTACTCGGCTCCCCCGTGGAAAGCAGCTCATTTTTCCTGCATGACCCCCGTGTTTTTGCCTGCTCAGCTATGCCTGACAGCCTGTTTCACACATTTATCATTCTCTGCCTGAAAAAAAACCTGCTCCTGACACCTATTTTGAGTGTGATTATTTTTCTTAAATCATCACTGCTTTCCTTTCTTTATTATGTTCTTCCAAAAACAAGCCAAATTGTACCAAAACTCTCTACATTTTACATGCTTTACATTTAACCCATTTAATCTTTTCTTAGCTATTCTCCTTTCCTCATACAGACATTCCAAATTTTCGCTTGTCCGTATTTAGCTGCATTTTATTGCTCCCTTTAACCATGAAGTTGATATGTTTGATATTATAACTTCTTTGTCCTGCAGTGTAAGTTTCCCACTAGATAATTCCCGTTATTTTTTTATCCTGATAATCTCATTTCGTGTAAGAAAAACAGACAGGGATACCGAAACCTTCACAAGGTGTGAGGCAAAGAGACAACCTCACAACTGACGTGAACTTCAGAATTGCCTAATGTTTATGATAGTTTTCATAATATTTTACAATACTTTAGCTTAGTTCTGCTTGAAATATGCGGAAAGTCAAGGAGTCTCTTCCTGATTTATATGCTCACATGGTTCTAGTACATTTAACACATTTGAAAACATTCCTGAAAAACAGATTATGCTGATTTCGTAAATCTCTTTCTTTTTGGTGCCAGTTCTGTAGCTGTTGTCCTAATACACGACCCTTCCCTGTGACATTTTCCAGCTTTATTATCCTGTATATTTTTTTAAATTCCATCTTAGATGGTCATTGGAAATGTCTACCTCGTTGAAGTTAGAGCTTCCTTCTGCATGAGTATGCCTTTCCAAATGGTTAAGTGGCATGCAAAGTCATTTGCTGTAGCCTGAGGAGTGGTGTAAACTTTTTCCTTATAATAGCAAGGACAGATCAAAAAAATAAAGAGATGGGGAAAAAAAAAAAAAACCCACAGTAAAAAGTTTCTGTGGATTTTTTAGACTTGGTTAATAAACATTCCCAAACAACTGAATGCATTTTCTATTGATCACTGCTACTAAAATGATGTCTCATAATAATTTTTAAATAATATTACTCACACTTTGATTTCTTTTTCATTTCTTTCCGCTGCATACACCACAACATATCCTGGGATGTCTGTTTTATATAATTTGGGAGAGCTGACACTTGACAAATTTGCTTTATCTTACCAGCTCGATTTGTATTTGCTTTCTGCTGTATTAGATGCAAAAACTCTGCAGTCAAAGGTGATTTAGCAATTTTAAAGTGCAAATGTAGCACTTTAAACAGACTTTCACGGCTCCCCTCTGATTAAAAGTCGGTGCAACTTCTGGAGTAACTACACCAGTTAAAACTTTTGAACCTCTTGAGCTGTTGGTACATCTTTATACCAGAACAGTGAGTTTCAGTGCCTTTAGTCCAGTGAGTAAAATTTCAAATTCTAGACCAAGGGACAGATCTTTCCATTTTTAAAATTCTCCTCAAGCCTCAGAAGAAGCACTTTTAAGTGTTAACTTGGGAAAACATTAGAAAACCTTTTGAAGCAGAGAAAATCCTCTTCCTTCTATTTCTGCAAGGACTGACTCTTGTTGAAAAAGAAATTCAGATTTACCCCATGGAATTACAGGGAAAAGAATGAAATCTTTCTTTTAAAAAAAAAAAAAAAAACCAACCAAACCTCTTCTTCACTGTTTACTGGGTTTTATCCTCTGCTTTAATAATTCCCACAGTTGCTCACATTCATGCTTTAATATTTCAGAAATATTTTCAAGGGCAACTATCTGACGTTAAGAGATTCTGCACTGCAGCCACTTTTCTGACAGGTTGGTTAGTTAGGTTAAGGGTCCTCCTATTTACATTTGCTCTTGAGCTTCAATACCTCAGATATTCCACTTCCCAAGCTGGAGTCACTAAATGTAATGCACATGACAGTCCAGCAGTCTTTTAATTGAAATACTCAACGCACAAAAAATCCCATTTGAAAATCATCCTTTGTACAAAATGAACATAATAATAAAAACATAATAACTATATAAATACAATTCAAATTTTATCTATAAAAGCTAATTCAGAAGAAAGTTCAATCTATTGTAAGGAACCATACTTCACCTCCTCACATTGTCCTTATTCACTTATTTCCTCATTTATTTCTATTAGGTTACCAGATTATGCCTTTAAGGGAAAAGGGAAAAAGATTTAAATTGAAGGACAAAAAAGAAACTCTGAAAAGCATATGTAGCTTCTGTCCAGTATCACTAGCTGAATTCAATCCTCAAAGATCAATCATTCCTAAATTTAAAACACTCATGTTCCTCAATCCTTAGTTATCTATTACAGGTATTTCATGCTTCCAGCAGGGATAGGGTTAATTTTCACAAGAAGCTGGGACTGGGGCTGATCCAAACTACCCAAACCTGTCTTAAATACCATGTGTCATGTCCCCCAGTATATGACTGGGGGAACTGGCCAGAAGAATCACCGCTAATGACTGGGCTGGGCTTACTGGGTTCTCTCCAGTGAGCAGGTGTGCATCAATTTTGTTTTGAATGTTCCTACATCAGTATTATTGTTTTCCTCTTTCCTTTGTTGTTCTATTAAACTACCTTTGTTCCAACCCATGAGTTTTGCATTTTTCTTCAAATTCTCCCCTCTTGTGTTGCAGGGACGGGGAGTGCATAACCAAGTGGTTCTCTGTTGCTGGTTGGGGCTAACCAACAGCCAGGTTAAATCTGCTACACTATGAAACGTGCTGATGGAAAAGGCAGAGTGCCTGAAGCATTAAAAAATGGACCCAGAATAACGCAGGCCATTCCTCTCCTGTTGCTCTCCACCATCACAGAATCAGAGAAAGATGTGGGGTTAGAAGGGACCTCTGGCGATCACCTCCTCCAATCCCATACCAGGGCATGGTCACCCACAGCAGGTCCCACAGCAACATGTCTAAGTGGGGTTTGAACATTCCCAGGGACAGAGACTCCACCACCTCTCTGGGCAGCCTCTGCCAGGGCTCTGCCACCCTCAAGGGAAAGACGTTCCTTCTCATGCTGAGATGGAACTTCCCGTGGTCCAGTTTGTGCCCGTTCCTTCTTGTTCTGTCCCTGGGCACCACTGAAAACAGACTGGACCCATCCTCCTGAGGCCCACCCTTGAAGTATTTCTAGGCCTTGATCAGATCCCCCCTCAGCCTTCTCTTCTCCAGACTAAAAAGACCCAAGTCTCTCAGCCTTTCCTCATGAGAGATGTTCTAGTCCCTTCATCATCTTCTTAGCCCTTTGCTGTACCCTTTCCAGCAGTTCCCCGTCCTTCTGGAACTGGGGAGTCCCAAACTGGGCACAGTCTGAGCAAAGTCTTTCTTTGCAGATTTAGTGGGAATTATAAAAGAAAGTATCGTTGATCCCTTTAAGAGGCTGAATAAGACGAATGTATCTGACTCATTCACTCTGGGGAAAGGTAATATGCATCTGTAAGCAAAAGAGACAGAATGATCGTATTCATTCTGACTGTTTCTGTAGGTGTATGGGGCCCCTTTCCTCTGCAATGTCTCTACGAATATGTTTGTTACATAAAATGTGGGGAAGAAACTAATGTCAACGGCAGATTTACAGCACCGAGTTCAACAGTTCGACACGGCCTCCAATCTTTCAAAAGATATTTCCTTGCTTTCCAAAGATATTTCCTTGGAGGATCGTTTGAAAACCTTCATGCCTGGTCTTTGTCATCAGAAGTTTTTGAAGACTGGCTCTGTCCTTTTAAATCAGTTGTTGTTCCTCTCGCTGGATACACTGGAGAAAATGATGTTTCTCAAGACCAGCGCGAAGGAGTGCCTTACTATCAGTCAGTCTCTGGAAAAAGTTGACCTGTTGTCTGCAGATGTGGAAAAAGCTTTTGGAGTACAAGGTGACCATTTTCTAATTCCTGCTGTCCCTCAAAGAGCCACACAGATGGTTTTGGTCAAAAACAACAGTCATATTTTACCAGATTTGTTCTTAGAGCAGTCTTTCAATCAACCCCGATTGCCTGTAAAGTAAAGCTTGACCTTATGATTTTCTGGACTGGCAGAACTTCACTCTGATTCCATAGATTTTTTCTCATTTTGATCTGCAGCCTTTGTTTCATTATTTTTTGGCATCCGTTTCCTAGATTTTGGAGTATATAAAAAAATCCAAAGACCTTTCTCTGCAAAAAAAAAATAATAACCTTTAGAACTATAAAAGGAATATGGGTTTTCTTTGATTCTTTCAGTTCTCTTTGCAGAGCTCTTAGGAAGAAGCCATTATCAAGTACAAAATATTATGTATTGTTTCAATCCTAGGAAGAAACAGTTCCCCTTGCTCCTGCAAGGGAATATATATCCTTATCCTGTATAAATACATAATCCCCTTGCTCCTGCACCTCCCAAGTAGCATTTTTGACCTTTAAGCAGTTTCTTTTTCAATCAAAACATGTCCTCCAGAAGGGCTTGCATTCCCTTCACCGCTGTGATTACAACAAGATTGGCATGGGATGACTTTTTATCCCGAGTTAGCATTCAGTTCAAGGTTTCACAGCTTCTTGGGTGAGAAAGACCAAACTATGGCCTCTCAGTGCCCTTCATCAGTGTACGCAGCTGGACACGATATGGTCCATCTAATAGGAAGCATTAAGGAGAACCGAGAGCGTCAGCAGATACCGCTGCCCTCTGAGTTGGGTAAGTCTCTCTCTTATGGAATGTGAAAGCTGAAATCACAGCCTGAGACAACATGAATTTATGGGTCTCTGCCATTTAACTCATGTCAGCATCTGCCTTGTTTCCTGTCTCAAAGTTAGCTCTGTTTGCTTGTTTCTTTGTATGCGGAGCTATAACACAGACTGAATATTAGGTTGTTTCTCATGCTCAGGTGATGTAGTTTATATTTCTATAAAATGGTATAGAGAATTGTATAGAGATAGACACGTGTGTTTCAGCTCTGGAAGAGAGCTTTCCAGGTGGAAAAAAAGAGTGATGTGTTGTAGAAGAAAAAGAAAAAAAAAAAGCAATGCAGAACTGAACAACAGCAGAAAAGTCTTGAAACCACATAATCACAAAGGCCCAGATTTACACTTACACAAGTAATTTTTATTTTCAGTTTAAGCAATAGCCTTATTGATCCTGTTTTTCTGATGCATAGCCAAGCAAACCTTAACGGTGTTCCCTGCTCCCAGGTTAGCTCCTTCGTCCTTAATTTTAATTTTCTTTTTCTGCTTCTGTTCTCTATTGATCAGATACTTTATACTGCTCACACACACTTCTTCACAGATTCATTTGAAAAAGCTTTTGCCTGCCTTCAGATGTATAATATTTTCTTCTCTGTGCTTTTATATCATAGAATTACATAATGGTTAGAGATTGAAGGGACCTTAAAGACCATTAAGTTCCAACGCCCCTGCCCTGGGCAGGGACACCTCCCAACACACCAGGTTGCTCCAAGCCCCATCCAGCCTGGACTTAAGCACTTCCAGGGATCGAATATCCACAATTTCCCTGGGCAACCTGTTCCTGTGTCTCACCACCCTCACAGGAAAGAATTTCTTTCTGGTATCTAATCTAATTGACCCCCTTTACTCAGCACTGGTGAGGCCACACCTTGAGTCTTATGTTCAGTTCTGGGCACCTCAACACAAGAGAGTGAAGAGAGGAAAAAAAATTAAGCTCTATACTGTTTCCTTTATGCAAAGTCTAGAAAAATCTCATACTGGAAATATTTAAGCCTCCTACTTCTGTATAGTTGGCCTCTACTGACAAGAGTTAAGATCTGACTCAGAACTGGCCAAAATTGAAGTGAACACTCGTAAACTGGTTTTTATTTTCATTTTCATTTTCCATCCTCCTCTTTCTAGTACTGTGGGGTTTAAGGGGTTTGTTTGCTTCTTTGGCTGATTGGTTTTAATTTTTTTTTAATTCTTTTGATACTAGATCACAGACAGTCAAGAGAATAGCTGGGTATACACCTATAATAGGAAAATTCTACAGAAACCCAAAGGACTAGCTGCTTGGCAGACCTGCTACTTGCCTTCCCATCTACTACTTGCTGTAGGGTGCCAAGATAGGTGGACCTTTAATCTGCTCCAGTATGGTATTTGTATGTGCTGTCAGGTTTTGAATGCCTCTGTGGCAATATTGCAGTATCTTTTGCAAAATTATATGATTACTTACATATATGCAATTCTTCCAATTCAGCTGATGAATTATGTATCCATAGATTTAAAACGAAAAAGAATATCAGGAGGACCAATATGAATCCCGGTTTTATATTCTGTACAACAAAGGCAGCGATAATGAGATGTGCTGTCTTTGCCTTTTTTTCTTCGTTAAATAATTGTTATTGTCATCAATATACCCTTCCAATATCTGCAGGGAGCCTAGAGGAGAACTGGGGAGGGATTCTTTGTCAGGGAGTGCAGTGACAGGACAAGGGGTAATGGCTTTAAGTTAGACGAGGGATGATTTAGAATCATAGAATCATTCAGGTTGGAATAGACCCCTGGGATCATCGAGTCCAACCTGATTAAGGTTCAACAGATGTGGATTAGTTGGAGTCTGTCTCCATCAGTAAAAGGATGCTTTTCATTGTCTAGAATTGTAGGTCACTGGGAGTCAGTGGAAGGACAATGAGTCGAGCATTTCTCTTAAAATGTTTGAGACAAAGTTGAGCACGGAAGTTTGAATCGCCAAAAATTGTGGACATAAATACTTTTGTCATGTGAAAAAAGGAAGCATTTAGGGGTTTTATGCAGTTTGAATGCTACGTTAATCCTTTGCTTTTAAAGTTTATTCTGTATTAAAAAGGGAAAAAATGTTATTTAAAAAAAAAAAAAGAAAGAAATAATTTACTCATGGCCATAAGCTTGTACACAAAATGCCATTTTTTTTGCTGCTTCATGAAACAAACTACTGTAATATCAGTTATGCCAATGGTTTGATGCCTGTACAGAGATATACAGATGTAGGCTCTGGTGCTTTCTGTTAGCAAGCTCCAACATGTAGAAAAAGGCTGCTCAGTCTAGTTTCTGTTACAGGAAACCCTTTTCGAACAACCAGCTCTCTTTTGCACACTACATATCACTGTGAATTTGAGAAAGAGAGCTTTCAGATCTCTCACCTGAACATCAACCTGTTTATATAACAGGAATCTCTCTCTAATACACAGATCTATCCAAGAATGTCCTTCTGCTATTGATTAGAGCATTTACACATATTTGTGACAGTTCAAGGTACAGGAACATCAGGTAAGGCATGTTTCCATCAGACTATTCAGGGCTTCTTTTAACCTTCCTCCTTATCTAAGCCTTACTCCTTTACACTTTGAACATGTTTCAAAAAGTTTGCCTTTGCCTCAGTGCTACAAGCAGAAAAAAAAAAAAGAATTTGAAATCTCCAAAGTTCAAATAGCACAAGGAAATGTTTCTACCCAAGACTCTGCTGGAGTCTGCCATTCAGCAGAGCCATGAATGGCTGAAGGTCTTGCGAGCAGAAACGTGGCTTTTTAAGCAAAGAACCAGCAGTTGCTTCTTTCTAAATCTCATCCAGGCTCCAACTTGTCAGCCAATGGGGTTGCTATTACGTAAGTAAAAGATTAAAGTGTTTGTGGAATATGACATTAATCTGCCATGTGTAGAGACAATTTACAAAAGTCAATGACTAAACTTTTCGTTTAGAAAGAAATATTCTTAATTTAAATAAATACCTTGAAACGAATAGCATAATTGAAATGAATAGTTGAACTCTCACTGAGCAGTTTAAATTGAATCAGGACTAAAACACTCCTTCTCACACCCTGTACACACCATTTACTTCTGAAAATTCACCTCCCCTGAGACAGATTGATTTGACTGCACTCATTCAAAACGTCAATACAAATACCAGAGACTTGGCAATTATAGATGGACATAAAGGACATCCTAAATGCACAGTTTGTGAGGGTAAATCTCAGCTTCTCAGAAAGACAGCGTCTTCATCTTAGTTTTCGCTAACAAGAAAGTTTTCCTGCTGCTGTCAGGTTCCAATACTTTCCTGAAAGTCCACTTAGTGGTAAAGAATGTAAACAATAACAGGAGCTCATTAGAATGGCACTGTCTTCCCTCACAATGATTGTTCCCAATGTGAATTTAATTGTCTGAATGACAGACGCGACAAACACTACAGTCATAATATCTGTGAAAATCGAAGGCAGGAAATTTCAACCAGTGTGACAGTCAAGTAGCTGAGCTAAAACTTGTTTTAATCGTATCACTGGAAAATAGCCTCACCACCTTACTTTTCTTTAAATAAAATGGTATTTTTGGCATTCCTGGCAAAAGCTTCTGGTAACTATAGTTACTGTGGTCATTATTTAACCAGGGGTAAATACACCAGAAGTGTACATATACAGCAGACAAAAAAAAACCAACCAAACAAACAAACAAAAACAAACCCACCTCAATATTTGGAAAATACATAGGAATGTGTTAACTCCTCAAACCAAAAAATTTATCTGTCCAGAGAAAGCATAATTTATCCACTAGCAGACGTTTCTCTTTTGTTCTTATGGACTCTGTACAAGCTGGAAAAGCAATTAAGCAGCAGATTGATTTTGTTGTGGAATGGTTGCTGACTCACGTCTCTGCCACATTTAGGGTGGGAGACCAGATTCCCTCTCCTTCTATCGCTAATTCCCTGTGAGAAGAGGCCAGAACCAATGACTCTACAATGTTTTTTCAAGCAGTTGTAGAGAGTGATGAGGTCTCCCCTCAGCCTCCTCTTCCTCCAACTAAACAGTCCTCCTCCTCCTCAAACTAAACAATCACACTACGCAGCTCATTATAGTTCAAATGTGCAATGAGTTTATCATCTTAGCACATCTGTTTTAATAAGTTGGTGCAACTAGAAGTTAAATTCTGAGCCACCCATTTAAACAGTTTGACAAAAGTCGATATAAATTTAAATAATCCAATTGTCAAATTCAGATAAGAAGTCAGCCCTTTAAAATCAAAGAATATCCTTGGGCTGAGCTTAGCAAGATTACCTCCCATCTCTAATTAACTGCACTTTAATACTGTGAACTGCTCTCTAGGAAATCACGGCCAGCTGAATCTGACCATGCATCAAGAAAGCACCACAGAAGAAAGCTGAGTAGCTGAGCATAGTAATTATTCCAGTCAATTAATTGGTGAAAAAAAAAAAAAAATCCAATGCTTTAATTACCTATTTAAATTTCCTTGATTCTCTCAGCCATTAGATATTTCAGACCAAAAAGACAGTTGGCAGAACACACCACATTTTATGGAAGTCAAGCATGTCATGACTTTAAGGTCACAAAGGTAATTTTCTGTTGAGTACTTAAAAGCAGGTAATTCTGCTTTACAAATTATCTGCTGCACCAGCATCAAGTTCTTCTGTCAAGGTTACATGATAAAAGCATATCTTAAAATGAGGAAAATATTTGTTCTTTTTCTTTTTTACACCAGAGTTGATTTACTTGTGACTGTGAAGTTGCTTCGCACACAAGTAAATACTCAGGGTTGGAAGATTTTTACCTTAACTCTTTCTGAGAGGTTTCTTTTTTTTTCTATTTCTTATCTATTATTTACTTCCCATTATCTCCCTTCTCCATTAATCCTAACCATTATTAGAAGGTGTAATGTGAAAAAGTTAAATTTTAAACATTTTTCTGACACAAATAAATCCAAGATAGCTACCGTTGATTTTTAATAGCCGGAGCGCTGAAGGGTAAGCGGAGAATTGGACCCCATTTATTAGCACTACAGCAACTCTTACACTGTTTTTATATTTTTAAGTGGCCTTTTTATACTTTTATCGCAGTCTGGTTTCTCAGCCTCTGGTTTTGGTGTGTTTGCAAAAAGCCTGAATTAACTTCTATCTTTTCTGCTTTAGAATAGCTTTATGTATGATAACAAACAGCATTTGAACATTATTTTTTTTTTTAAGTTACATTCTTACATCTAATAGCTTTTCACTGTGTTGTTTAATACTAATATTTGTCCATTCTTTTTTTAATTTTATTTTCTGTTTTATTACATTTATATATTTTGGAGTACAAGCATAACAGCTAGGCTATTAAATATTTACTACGCCTAAAATGTTTGTGCATATTAGACGCAAAATTGTAAGACATGCACATAAACGTGACAAACTCCTTTAAACACTGATTACGTTTCTATCTATAATTTATTCCATACCATGTCCATAAACAGCTGCTCTAGGACTTGCAACCATTTTGTCCTTATTCCTTAATTGTCTTTTGCTCCTTAATTGTAAGCAGTTGTGTGTTTTTTCCTTTCATGCCGTTTGACTTTTTAAGAACTGAAATTTCATCTTTTAACTCTAAAAAGTTTGTTGCAAACACATTCTCATTATTAAAAGAGTATTCCATATGGTTACAGTTTGAAGTTGCTCCTCGTGCATTAATGAAAACTTTGATCAATCTATATCACTGATCACAACAGCTATTACATTTTATATCAGATTTGGGTTTTTTTGCTTCATGACTTTGTCTCATGCCCCCCTTATAATTGTCTCCTCACCCTTTCAAACATTTTAGTCATAATTATTAGCACTGAAATTCCAGCAAAGAACGTGGAGTTGTACATTTGAGGGACCAGATCAAAACTAGTTCTTGTCCTCACTCCACGGATAAACATGAGAGCATTAAACCAAAGGTTCTCAGCCACCAGAAAACCAAAGCTATTCAGTTGCATACAGAAATAAAATGTCTGAAACACTGCAATTTATAGTTGATATGGTTACTAGATCTTCCTTTGAAGTGCTTAAATATTAAAGCTAAAACAAAGTGTAAATATTGATTAATATGGAATAAGGCCCCCATGCTTCCAAGCGCCACTTGAAATGACCTCAAATTCTTCCCAGCAAGAGTGGTCAGTCACTGGAATGGGCTGCCCAGGGGAGGGGGTGGAGTCACCATCCCTGAAAGTATTTAAGAGTCCATTAGATATGGTGTTGAGGGATCTGGTGTAGGGGAGAGTTTTTTAGAGTAGGGCTGATGATTGGACTTGATGATCCCAAGGGTCTCTTCCAACCTGAATGATTCTAGGATTCAGTGATTAACTCCAATGAACAATAAATGTATACGACACCTGGGATGAGGTCCTAAACTATTTACATGGTAGTTGTCCTTTATTTCTGTGTGCTTAGTAGCCTTGACTTATAGAGAGGCAGAGCTGATTATTCTAAATAGAAGTGTCAGTTAAAATCGATCTTGTATGGTAGATACAGTTTCCATAGCTACTGTTTTGTTGCATTTTTGTTGAGGTAGGTAGATAAAATTAAAACTCTAGCTCATTGCAGCAGCTGATAGAGAATTGCCACTCATTTCATGGAATAATACCAAATACAGGGTGAAAGAAGAGAGCAACAATGATTAAGGAGGTGGAAAAAAGTCTCACATGAAAGGAAACTGAAAAACCTGGGACTTTTCTTTTTTTAAATCAGAGAAAGGAGATAAGAGGACACACAACCAAATAAGAAATCATTGTATAGAAACAATACATGCAGAACATTCTATTAATATCTCCTACAAGAAAAAGATGGAGAAAAACACTGCAGGGTAATTAAAGCAATTAAAGCACTGTACTTGACGTAGAAATGTAAAAAAGATTCATAAAAGGATTGGACGAGCACTGAGGGTGAGGGTGAGTAACCAATGACACAAGTTTTGGACTCTCTGTCCCTGAGAATATCTAAAACCCATCTGGACTTGGGCCTGTGGGCAACCAGCCCTGGGTGGCCCTGCTTGAGCGGAGAGGGTTGGACTGAGATCCCTTCCAACATTGGCCGTTCTGGGATTCACTTGTTCAAAGATCAGAGGAATTGTGATACCCACAGAAAACGCCCGACTATAGAAAAACGAGAGGCAATAAGTGAGCCAAAGCAGGCAATTCATGGATTCTGTAATATGAAGAGAATATAAACCCTCACCAGCTAAAGCTAAAGGAAGTCAAGGAAGAAAACTGCTGCAAATATAGGTTATAATTTTCTGCAATATAAACTTTCTAGTGTCCTTCAGAACAGCTACCTATCATAGAATCATAGAATGGTCAGAGTTGGAAGGCACCTTGAAGATCATCCTGTTCCAACCCTCCTGCCATAGGCAGAGACATCTCCCACCAGATCAGGCTGTTCAAAATCCAATCCAGCCTGGTCTTGAACCCCTCAAGGGATGTCTAATATCTGATATAATGTAAATTAACTTCTCTTACTAAAGAGTCGGGTGTTTTTTTTTCCCAGCCAATTAGAGTTTATGTAGATGTAAATATACATGTGGACCCCAAAACGGGCGTGAAGCCCTTTGAACTACGTGCCATAAATAAATGAGTGTTTGAAAATTGTAATTGATTATTTAAGGTAGGTTCCTGTGCTATAATTCTCTTGTTCAGTGAGAGAAAAAAAACAATAACAAAAATAAAAAAAAAAACCAACTGAGTCTTCTAAACT
>VZTM01022852.1:110501-137484 GCA_013400555.1 Jacana jacana
TGAGCTCTCAGTATTGCAAAACTGCTGCACTGGTTGAATAATTTCCCATTTAGATAAATTACCCCATGATTTTTATATGTATATATATATATATATATATATAAAATAGTACCAGGTAGTGATTTAGTGGATTGCAGTATCTTTATGTTGGAAAAGTGTTACAAGATTATTTTAGCTTGTGGAAATTTTATCTTTAATTAATACTCATTCTGTTTGCTGCAAGATAAACTTGACCTTGATTTTTTTTTTCGCAACAATATTAAGTTTTCTGGTTTGTTCTGCAGTTACTTTTTGTGTTTTCATCAAAGACACTTTCTTTTAAGCAGATCTTTAGGGATTTTGCTTATATTTATGTCCACATGATAGTATAAAATTGTCAAGATTAACAATCTTTGGGGATTAATGTGCTTTTTCATCAGTGTAATTGCTTTTTGTGAAGGGAAAAAAAAAAAAAAGATTACAAGGAAAACTTGGGAGCTGGTTATAAGTATTGTGATTACATTCCCCATCCCTGGAGGGGTTCAAGGCCAGGCTGGATGGGGCTTGGAGCAACCTAGTCTGGTGGAAGGTGTCCTTGCCCAGGGCAGTGGAGGTGGAACTGGATGATCTTGAAGGTCCCCTTCCAACCCAAGCCATTCTAGGATTCTAGGATTGTCGTGGAAAAATGAAACATTATTGACAAATATGCTGTCAGCTGACGAAGTAAAAATGCCAAAGAAGTGAAGTATCTGTTAAACGGTTTCATACTGTTTTTCATCTAGCTCAGTATTGAAGTGAAGAAGTCACTTGACTAAAACTGGGAGGGGAGAGAGCAAATTATACTATAAACCAGTTATTTTTCTGTATCATTGAGACACTGTTCTAGCTAGGCAGCTGTTATGAGGGTGGCACACTGTTTGATAGTAGCATTCGAACAGTTCTGAACACCCAAGAAAAGAATCAGCGATGAGGTGCCAAAGATTGACGGCCATTTAACAATAGCACCTACAGTTCACATGTGTCTAAAATTTGTAAGTCTTAAAAAATAACCAAACCCTAGATCAGTAGCACAAACTTCACAACTGATGAAGATCTATTCCGGAGCTGAAAGAAGTGGATTGTATAGATTTGCCTTTGGTAAAACAGGAGAGAAAAAATTTTGAAGTAGCAATATCTTCATTTTTTTACAGCCCTTGTGTAAAAAAAAAAAAGGTAGTAAAGTTGGCTAATGGTTCTATGATGCCTCATTTTATTTTTAATACATATATTTGACAAGCGTTTACAAGTGTCTGACAAGTGACAAGTACTGTGCTTTTTACAAAAACTTCCTAAACACCGTAAGCCTTAAAGTTGGAGACGGCAAGTCTGAGGTTAAACCAACTCCTTGACTAGGGAATTAAAGATTTAACCATAATAAAAATGTGGGGGGTTTTAATAGCTTCTAATGTCATGCTTTAATCACCCCTTGAGTCCCATGCCAGGCAAAATTAAGAAGATTGGGACAATTTTGTGTTTTGCTCAGTCTTTACTTCCTTCAGTCTCTGCAACGGATGCTGCAGCGATAAGCATTCCATTTGCATACTACAGACTTCACTCACAAAGCGGCTCTCTTCTGTGAATCCCTTTACAAGCTCACATCTATTTCTCTCACAGATATAATGTTAAGACAGACAGAAGACCTATATTATAGTGATTTATTACAGAAAGCATCCTTTCAGATATATTTATGGGTCTGTGAAAGATTGCCAAGGGAGTTTAAAATTGCTTCCCATTCAGTTTTGTAATAGTTTGAAACTCAGAGACCTCTATTCTCTTTTCCCACGTCAGGTTTCCAGTGTTCCAAGAAACAAGCAGAAAACACCTTAATAATTCAAAGTGACACCCTGAAATTTTATATGGAGAGTAAACAAGGCCAACCTCCCTAAGCTTTCCACAGGTATTAGATTTTTTTCTTGATGTTCTACTGATACACACTCTAGAGTGTTCAAAGTACTTGCTTTTTCCATTTCTATCACAGAAACAAAGCCAAAATCAACACAATAACCTCCTTCATCTGTGCCAAGTTTTGAGATGAACAAAGTATGGTCTGTAAAAAGACATCAGATTGACGTTGCTCATGTTCACTATCATCTTAACAGATAGATGTTGGCATTCGGTGGCCTGATTCTGCGATCCCAATCTTAATTTTAACTAGAAAAAATAAACTAATGCAAAAAAAACCCTGAATGCTGACATATGTACAGGACCATCATCAGTCTTTTTTGGCCAGAAGCCTAAATTCTGCCACCTCCTAAGCTGCTTTCCAATGTGTGACTTCTAGTAAACAATGAGAATTTATATTTCCACAAACCTGGGCAGAGGAGCCAAGGTTTTCTACCAAGCAAATATAAATATTAGAGAACATGCAAAAGAGGGTGTTACTACCACGTTGTGATCTAACACCCAAACTGAAAAACAAATCAACATCCCTCAACCAGTGGACTGTTGTATTGTGCATGCTTCATACATCCAGGAAGCTAGAACACAAAGAAAGGGAGCATATTACTACAGGGAGCATGTTGCAGCCTATTTTAGGAAACCATCATAGCATACAATTATTTTGTTTCGATTGTAATGTCTTATTTATAGAAGAAAAAAAAAATAATAAAAATACAGAAATATTATCCCAGAAGGCATATGTTTCATATAAAGTTGATAAATGTGACCAAATTAAAATGTCATACAGGCAAATTACACAGAAAGTGAAACTGTCTGCCAAAATGCCTGAAGGGAGCAACAGATTTTTTGATTCCTATAAATCAAGGCTGGATTGCTTTCTAGAAGGCGTTTTTCTTTCAATTATTTGGCTCAGTGATGAAATTCTATGGCCTATCCCAACAGCAGGACTAGATGATCTACCAGTTTCTAGTTATCTGTGGACCTGTCAGCTCTATTTAAATGAGTACTGTCTTCATATGATCCGTCTGTAATTGGATGTGGTTGAGGATCACCTTAGACCATCCCAAAAGCAAGACTAGGTTATATTTACATGAGTGCTTCCTTTATATGATCCTTCTATAATTGAAATTGCTTGAGGGCTGCTTTAGACTACTCCAAGAGAAAGACTAGGCTATATAACAACAAATTTTAAAACCTATATGGAGGTAATAAAGATGCCTAAAGCTCTGTCTTTCTGGCCTTTTGTTGAAGAATAAAATTAACAGAGCTAAGTGTGTTCTCCTACTTCATGGCAGCAGCTACTGCTTTTCGTGGCAGATATCAGAAGGGTGGCAGGAATTACAGACACTTTACTATTTTTGTAATAGAAAATAGATTGTAGAGCTCTGAGTGGCTCAGAAAAATAATGGCACGTTTCTTATTTTCAATAAAGGAAGGAAGAGGCGGCTATATGAACAGAAGATAATGGGTAAAATGGCAGGGAATTTGGATACTTCAAAACCTACAACCTACCGTTATAAATCAAGTAAACCTCCCAAACATTTCTGAATCTCACAACAATTACTTTTCTCAATCAGAAAATGCATGAAAATGCAAATTGTTGGCAGACATGACCCCTATACCCGTTAAACGATATCTTGAGCAGCCCCATTAAGGTCATCAGCTGCCTCTAGGGGTGTGTGGACTTTGGTTTACTGTACTGAAATAATGGCAGATTTATTATTTCATTCTGAAACATATAAAAATGAAACATGTAAGTGAAGCATGTATGTATTATTACTGAAGAAATTTCAGTGTGTCTCAGGAAGAAGTTTGCTGCTCCATTTCTTAGTCATCAGCTTCTCATCTCTCTAAATATCCAGTGAAACACAGACCATAAAACTATGGTTTGTTAGAGAGAATGCTAATCTTTGACATTTTCTTGGTCATAAGGAAATATTTTCCTGAAAAACTGTTTCTTTTCCCGTTGATTTTCAAGTATTTTAGGAAAAATCACCTTTCAATCGCATAGCTTTTGCTGTTTTAATCACAGCATCAATTACATCTCTGTTAAATATAAATAATGCCTATAAGTACCTACAAAAATATCTACAACTACATTAAAGTGGCCTCTCTAGGATAGTAACAAACCATCCTTCTAAAAACTATTTGACTATTTCACCTGCAGCTTCAACTTTACTAATTCTTTGCTTACAACCTAGACCCCTGGAAATATCATACTTTGAGAGCGAGGTATTAAAAGCTCATAGTTTCAGATGCAACACACCTCCTACCAAAACAACAATTTTTTGCAGGGTTCATAAAATGTCCAAGATATGTGAAAAATTAGAAGTTAATCGGCAATCAGAAAGCAAAATTCATTAATAACCCTTTTAAAGACAGTACTCAGTATGACACACCATATGACTACTATGTGGTTAAATAACAAAAGATCAGGATTAATTTAGGCTGCTTTCCTTGCAGCTGGACAGCTTGACAAAATATTTCAGCTCTTACTGGGTATTTTGAAATACTTTGGAATGAAGAACAGAAAATTGATATTTTTATTTTGCAGATATCTGGCCACTGAAGTATATGGAGTAGCGGCATCGTATAACATATGCGCTCAGGACTGTGCAGGCCTTTCCTGAGGGATGCTTCAGAAAAATCTGTAGAACCATACACTCATAAAATCACAGAAGGGTTTGGGTTGGAAGTGACCTTAAAGACCATTCAGTTCCAACCCCCCTGCTCTGGGAAGGGACACCTCCCCCCAGACCAGGTTGCTCCAAGCCCCCTCCAACCTGGCCTTGAACCCTCAGCCATAGCTTCTCTGGGCAACCTGGCCCAGGGTCTCACCACCCTCAGAGCAAAGAAGTTCTTCCTAAGATCTCAACTAGATCTCCCCTCTTTCAATTTAAAACTATTACCATATAAGGTGAAAGATCTTTGACAAGAAATAACAAAATGATCACATTCTTTTGGAGAACAAAGTCCAATGAAAAGCTGTCACACAGATTTCCAGGAAGGTCCCCAAGATAAAGCACCTCAGACCCACACTGTGTAGAAACCACAGGAAGAGGAGAAAGCTCAAGTCTTCCTTAGAATCATAGAATCATATAGGTTGGAAGAGACCCTTGGGATCATCAAGTCCAACCATCAGCCCTACTCTACAAGTTCTCCCCTACACCACATCCCCCAACACCACATCTCATAGACTCCGAAACACAGTCAGGGATGGGGACTCCACCCCCTCCCTGGGCAACCCATTCCACTGACTGATTACTCTTTCTGTGAAAAGAGTTTTTTCCTAATGTCAAGCCTAACCCTACCCTGCTGCAGCTTGCAGCCATTCCCTCTCCTTCTATCGCTCATTGCCCGTGAGAAGAGACCAGCACCAACCTCTCTGCAATGCCCTTTCAAGCAGTTGTAGAGAGTGATGAGGTCTCCCCTCAGCCTCCTCTTCCTCAAACTAAACAATCCCAACTCCCTCAATCGTTCCTCGTAAGACTTATTCTCCAGGCCTCTCACCAGTTTTGTTGCCCTCCTCTATACTAGCTCCAGCACCTCGATATCTCTCTTGTGCTGAGGTGCCCAGAACTGGACACAATACTCAAGGTGCGGCCTCACCAGTGCTGAGCACAGGGGGACAATCACCTCCCTATTTCTGCTGGTCACACTATTTTTTATACAAGCCAGGATGCCCTTGGCCTTCTTGGCCACCTGGGCAAACTGCTGGTTCATGTTCAGCCGCCCGTCGACCAGCACCCCCAGGTCCTTTTCTGCCAGGTAGCTCTCCAGCCACACTTCCTTCTTTTCTAAAATAGTGCCACCCATATATTGACTCAAGTACAGATGATCTAGGCACCCTGAATGGAATTTCTAAGGCCATAGCTTCAATAGAAACTTCCAGGTGTCCTCTCTGTTCAAGAATATTTACCTGAATGACATGTCTTACTGGTTTCAGCAGGACTAGTTTCCAAAATGACTGACGGATTTTACAGAAGAGGTAGTTTTAAGCAACCTTTATAATTTTTCCAGGAGTTATGAAAGCTTCTCTCTTTTACTTAGTTGCCATTTCATTTAATTTATGCATGGGTGTAAAGACACGGGGCAATTCTTAAATAGAATGAATATAAATTCAGAATTAAACAGTAGTGCTGGGCAGTGCACATTCGTGTATATATTCAATATTTATGGATTGTGTGGGTTATGCCTGTAGCTCTAAAGTTCCTCTTCGAGTTCATTTAATCTAATCCACTCAGTTGTCTCAAGAGATAAAGTTCCTCACTTAGTGTCATGTCAAGGTTTGGTCAGGCCTTTGCGGTGTCATTGGGTTTGACATATTGCTGAGACAGAACCTTTGATTCTGGAGGCCACCAAGTGGAAACATGTAACTGAAATGATTAATCAAATTATTAAGAAGGGGGGGAGAGGGATAAGGAAAGAGAATAAAAAAGGGGAGAAAAAAAGAAAAAAAATAACAAATGAGACTTAGAGCAAAAAGACCAAGAACTTTCTCATTTCTTCAGCTGAATTGGCAGAAGTCACACTGTAATTTCTTGTCAAATGTATGCAAAACACCCCAACATATTGGCAACGCACTTTTAACATTTTATTAGACATACAGAGCTGCAAAAATTTGCTGTCAGGATTTCTGGTTATGCTTCTTTTAACCACATACAATCACAGTGTACTCCTCTGCCTAAAGTTTAAATGCGATTTCTGTCTGTAAGGCCTCCTTTTTGGATTTCGATGTTTTAATATTCACATTTCCAGGAAGTCTGGACTTTTAATTTTTAATGCCTTTAATGTCTTTCATTTCTTTCCAACAAAGTTCCTTCTTTTACAGAAATTAAGCAAACCTCTTAGAATAAACAGGATCTGACTCCATTTATTTGTGTCTTTGACAACAATGCCTCTAGAATAGAACTACTAAATGTATACGCCATATCTGCTTTTGTTTCTTTGCAAGTTTTCTCAAATAAAATCAGACTCACAAAACAAAAAAAAACCAAACCCAACCCTACCTCTTTTGCTACTGATTCAGTTAGAGGGTAAACATGGAAATAAAATGCAGATCATAACTTAATACGGTGCATATATTTATATGACATATATAAATATGAGGATAAGTATATTATACGCACATATTCATTCCTATTCATAAAAATGTATTATTTATTATTTGGGCAAAGATGGAAAATACTTAGTTCACTGGATCTGAGGCCAAGTCCTCTCTAAAAGATTCACTATTATTAATTCCTTGTTACTTCTCCCTGGAACTAGGCTTTAGCCAGAAATTTGGTACCACGTATTTTGCCTTTGGTGCCAGTTCTTACATGCTCACAGAATCACAGAATCTCAGGGATTGGAAGGGATGAAAGCTCCTCCAGGTCAATCCCCCTGCTGGAGCAGGAGCACCTAGAGCAGGTCACACAGTAACGCATCCAGGTAGGTTTGGAATATCTCCAGAGAAGGAGACTCCACAACCTCCCTGGGCAGCCAGTGTTCCTTCACCCTCACTGTTGTCTTCTCTTTTTTTTTCCTGATTACTTGTTACAATTGTAGCAAGAAGTTTTTCCTCATATTGAAGTGGAACCTCCTCTGTTCCAGCTTGCACCCATAGCCCCTTGTCCTATCATTGGATGTCACTGAGAAGAGCCTGGCTCCATCCTCCTGACACTCACCCTTTTCATATTTATAAACATTCATGAGGTCAGCCTTTACTCTCCTCCAAGCTCAAGAGACCCAGCTCCCTCAGCCTTCCTCATATGGGAGATGCTCCACTCCCTTCCTCATCTTTGTGGTTCTGCGCTGGACTCTCTCAAGCAGTATCCCTTCCTTCGTGAGCTGAGGGACCTAGAACTGGACTCAACATTCCGGATGCAGTCTCACCAGGGGAGAGTAGAGGGGCAGAAGAACCATACGGAAACGGATTATTTAGTTATTTGTATTGACACGCATTGTTTGATGTGGCTCTTCAGCAACTGACCAAAGTACTACTCTTCTTCCTTCAGAACTATTACTGTCAACTCATGATTTCTCCCATGCCTATTGTAATTGCCCCTGGATAATCAGATATTGCCAGCCTCTAGACCCACATTAAGGTTCTGCTCTCTCATGTGACATAACATCCACAGTTGCTTTCCAATTGAAGTGGCTTAGTACTATACCCCCTTAGCAGTATTTTTGATAAGCAAATAGCATGGCTGGGAACACATGAGAGCAGCCTAAAATCCTGCCATGTTTTCTCCTTGAATTTTCTTCAGTTATTCTCACCAAGCACACTACAGTTATCTTAACTGGCTGCTCTACAGTGTGGGGTTCGAAAGCATGAACTTGTACGGGATGTCTTAACGGTTATTAAAATCCTCTCACTCAGGAAGGACTTGCAAAACTTAAATCTTCATCAGCCCACTGACAGCTCTTGGTCCAGCTGACACAGCTAATCTCTTTGGAATGACTGTGCCAAAACACACTGACGCTTCAATTTCTCATGAAGTAAAAAATCATTAATTGCATGAATAGAAACATGACATGCGGAGAATTAAAAAAAAATACTGGAGACTTTGTCCTGAAACCTTAAAAATTAAGTGCTTGGACTTGTCTAGTCTTTAGGTTACTTGAACCATCAGCTTTTATACATGTGATTAATTTTAGCTCCCTGAGCCAGCTCTCTGGAAGCTGGTAGCAAAAGCACATCGCCTACCCTATTAGTTCTGATATATCTTCTCCAAAAGCTGAACCAGCTCACCTCCTAATGACTCAACAAATGCTGTTAAAATATATGTTTAAAGCACTGCATTCTTTGTGAAGCTACAAATATCAGTAATACCCTGAATTTCAAAATGTGAAGGCGTTCAACAAGAAGTCAGTGTCCACCACCTTAAACTAAATCACAGAATGCTATGGGGTTGGAAGGGACCTCTGGACATCATCTAGTCCAGCCCTCTGCCAAAGTAGGTCCACCCAGAGAAGGTTGCTCAGGAAAGTGTCCAGGCAGGTTTTGAATGTTTCCAGAGAAGGAGCCTCTACCACATCTCTGGGGAGCCTCTGCCAGGGCTCCGCCACCCTCACAGGAAAGAAGTTCCTCCTCATGTTGAGATGGGCCTTCCTGTGTTCCAGTTTGTAGCCATTAATTCTTGTCCTGTCACTGGGCACCACTGAAAAAAGACTGGACCCATCCTCCTGACACCCACCCTTGAAGTATTTCTAGAAATTGATCAGATCCCCCTTCAGCCTTCTCCAGACTAAAATGACCTGTGCCCCTCAGCCTTTCCTTATAAGAGATGCTCCAGACTCCAGGCCCCTCATGATCTTTGTAGCCCTTTGCTGTACCCTTTCCAGTAGTTCCCTGTTCTTCTTGAAGCAGGGAGCCCAGAACTAGGCATCAATCAGAGGTTCTTCTACTGGTACTTTCATACCATGTAAACCCATAGTTCATGGCAAAGCCCAGCAGTGTGAAACAGTGAATGCTGCCAGGCCTCTTCTGCCAAGGTGTAGAAGGTCGTCTACATACTGAAGAGGTCAACTGTATTTCTGACATTCATGTATATACATATACATATGCTGACATTTTTTCAAACAAATTGAGCATTACACTTAGATCACTGCTGCTCTGGGAGTTTTTTTCTCTCTCTGTCATCCTCAAAGTGCAACAAAGCAGCTGCTACACCATTATCTAATCCCAGTATGCATTCCGCTCAGAACATGATACTGTACCATAAAAAATCAAGTATGAAAGCACGTAACAACCTCAGGACTCATGGGACATTTCCCATCTGCTTTTTAATCATGTGGGCCACAAACTGATTGTCACATACACAGAAATGAATTTCACTCTTAGCTGACTTCTGATACAGAAGCACTGCCATTAGGAAGGGAAGAAGAGTTATGGTCTTCATCGTACATGCTTGCACCCACCTCTGAGCTCTCATCTTCCCCATGGGGAACAGAAGAGTCAAGTGGATTTTCAGTTCCTGCTTCCCATTCATCTCCAGCTGTTATAAGGAAATCATGTTCTATCATGTAATGAAGCGTTTTCAACCTCTTTAAATACTTCTCAGATCACATAGAAAAGTCTATTTTTCAGTTCACATGCCACTGCTGCAGCATGAAATATCTTCCACAACGACCTGTGCTCAAAATACAAGTGCCCCAGAATCTCCATGGTTATTCTCCTTGTCTACAGATTGATCTGTAACTACCTCTTGGGCCGCTGAGAGGCACAGCACTTTAGCATCTGCACCACCATAGACTTGGTAGAATTACTCTCTCCCTTTAAAAACCCTGTGTAATTGTTACAAGTCATATGCTTTGTTTGGAAATATCACCCCCTCACTTTGACCATACATTTCTCCATTAAAAACAAAAGGAGGAAAGCTGTAATCATAAGGAATGGGTTAATCAACGTCAGATTGCTTGCAGCAAATGCAGCTGTTGCTGCTTTTTTCTCATTTTCTTTTTTCTCAAAAGTAAAAGCAGCAAGAGCTTCACTCAAATTCCATTGACTAAATATAAGAGAAGTCACATTCAATTTTGTAGTTGCTAACCCTTCCCTACCCAGCAGAGAAACTGTAACAAAAGGAGACGCAAAGCCACGCAACCCCAGGTAGAAGGATCTTCTTTTAAATTAAATTGGACGTTCGGAGAGACCTCACACTCCGTGTGCTGGGTCCTATCTGCTCTAAGCAGAGACTCCCAGTTGGAACCGTGCAGCGCTCTCCCGGCCAGCAAACCGGCTGGCCATCTGCCTGCATCTGCCTCTTCTATGCTAATCCCCAGCTCCCAAAAGTATGCGATGCAGCTTCAATTCCCTTCCCTTCGCAGTTGGCTTGTATTGAGTTTATAAGTTATTTGGCTGGTAAGGATAGATACTTTTACTTATTTTTTTAAAGACGTTGGCCGTACAAGCGCTCAGTCTTCAAAGAAGCATAAATCATTGAAAGTCGGCAAAGGAGAAGACTTGATTAACAGCAAAACTACAAAAGACAGTACTGGAATTCTAAGAATGAGGACACACCTGATTTGGCTGACTTAGAAGATCGGGCCACTGGCCCAGCAAATTGACTATTCTGCTGACGGCTGAGGATTCGAAGGAGAAATAAGAAGCAGACAGAGACAATTATCTGTTCTACTCAATGTTACGTTACAAAGGAGAGCAACTTTCCTGTGTTGGTCGGGGTAAGGGTTGGGAAAGGGGTTATTTTCCCTCTGCAAATAAATTATTCTACCTTTATTTGAGTGATGAGCTATAAGGTGAATATTTCCCATCCTCTGCTCCTCCTCCTCGCTGCAGACTAGTGCTGCCAATTTATAGAATCAGTGCGCTGTTTCTGTTGAAGTAAATTCTAGAATACCTGTTAGCACTAGAAGAAAAAATATAGATGAGCAAGGTAAAACCCACAGTTCTGTGCACTGAGAGATTATAATGAACCTGACCTAGATGAGAAGAAAATTAGAGCTAAGAGGTTTGTAGATATTTAATTAACTAGAAGCTGGTTGTGTTGACCGAGTTAATCCTGACTTGCTTATTAGTTCCTATGTTTGTTGTGATTCAAATTCAAAGAGTTCTTGAAGCATAATAATCCTGACGTTCAAAAACACTGGCTAAACAGCATTAGTCACGTTAAGAGTTAACAGAAATCCAAATAAATCCTATCAGCAGAAGGACGTTGCAGTATGCTTGTATAAAAGAAGAAATATTAAGATAGTATCTCTTCTGAATAGAACACTGGAGAGACTATTAATCTGCCTAAATCTTCAAAGTTTTCTAAAAAATTGGTAAAGGTTCAGGCAAGCCTCATGAGACTGATTCAAGGTCTGGAGTTTGAAACTGAAAAAAGCTCTATTTATTTAACTTTTCAAAGGCATAACAATATCCAAGCTGAAATGGAGCTCACATGGCTAGGACAGCTCACCCAGCTGACCAACGGGATACCCCCAGCCGTGTAACATCATGCTCAACAATAAAATCTAGGGGCAGAGGAGGAAGGTGAGGCTTTTCTGGCTTTGAAGGTGGCTGCTGTTTGGAGACCAGCTGGGCATCAATCTGATTGTGGGAAGTGGTGCATGACTGCCTTTCCATCATCACTTGGGTTTTTTTCCCCTTTCTTCCACGTATTAAGCTGTCTTTATGTCAATCCATACTTTTGTTTTTCCTGTTCTCTCTGTTCCTGCCAGGAGACAAGCAGGGAATGAGCGAGTGAGATTGTTTAGTTTGAGGAAGAGGAGGCTGAGGGGAGACCTCATCCCTCTCTACAACTGCTTGAAAGGACATTGTAGAGAGGTTGGTGCTGATCTCTTCTCACAGGGAATTAGCAATTGAACAAGAGGGAATGGCTTCAAGCTGCAGCAGGGTAGGTTTGGATTGGACATTAGGAANTGGCTGCAGGGATGCTTAGCTGCTCATAAGGGTCAACCCTCACTCATAGCCTCCCACCATAGAGGTGAGCCCAAAACAATGCTAAAACTTAAAAAAAAGAAAAAAGGAATCAAACAGGAACACAGATTGCATTTTTAGGCACCAAAGAGACAAAAGTAACTGCAAAGAATAGAAGTAGCTGTCATAGCAATGTCTCAGACTTAATAAACACATTTGCCCTAATTTTGTCCTAATCCTCTGAATATCTAAATTTGCATGATGATATGTAATAACCATTGTCCAGGAAAAAAAAAAACAAAACAACAATGACAAGTATTTTTCTCTCTAGCTTTTTTCTCTCCCAAGGGAATGTGAGATTCACATTTACCTCATTTTACAATCACTGTAAACATACCAGTCATTGAAAGTTCGTGTTTTGTACTAACATTCATGTACCTCTCTAAACCAGGTGAAGAGGATGATTTGTATCAGCTCTTTTTGATTTCAGAAGTTCAGGATATGCCTATTACAATCAACACTTTCCAACTCCTCCCTTGAGAAGGAAGACATACTTGACCTTACAGAGCTGTGTTGACAACAGATTTCTACTGTTGCCTGCTTGCACTCCAGCTCTCTGAAAAATCACGGAATTCTAGTGTCTGCTGAAATCAGGCACAGAGAAAGTCTCTTCTTATTACTTAGTACAGCAGATACTAGGGGGGGATAGGATGGTAACATCTTCAATAGGTAAAAATTACTTAGCGCTTCTGACAGAAATATGTGCCTGAAAAGCAGTGACTGTAGAATTCCACTGAGCTCTGTTTTTAGGCATATTTGTGTTTGCATTATAAAGGAGTTTAATCTCAGTTTGCCATCCTCAGCACTACCTTCATAAGAATAAAGAATCAGGAGACAAAATTAAGTTTAGGCCTTCCTTTCTTATCATTTGCTGTTTCACAGTCCAATACACAATAGGGAAACTTCACTGATGTTTCCATCAGTTAGAACTCACATAACATTTTTGTGCCTGTCTTAGGACTAGACGTAGTTAGGAGGCAAAGACCTATAAAAAAAATAAACACATTTATTCCAGTGATTTCTTAGACTTCTAGCAAAACATTCCACTTGTGGAAAGATTAACTTTCTTTAAAATTCCATTTTACTACACAATCCCATTTGCTCCTGCTAGTCATAAACAAATTAAATAACAGCCATTGACATTTTGACAGCGCTGAAGAATTTGTAGGCAATTTTAATGATGGAAAACCTACCTCATCACACTTCTCAGGGTTCTGAATTGATCTTTGGCAGTGAGGCCAGTAATTTGATTGTTCTGTAATGTACAAATGCATAATTTCAAAACCAGAAATAATTTTACAGAGAAAATAATTAAATGCAAATGAAGTCCTTGTACAAGATGTTAATACATAAAGTGATATATACAGCTATAATTTAATAAGAATAATAAAGAATACAGCTCATCTGAATATCCAATTAAAAGATGATTTTCACATCAAAACTTCCACAGTTGTATGATATAGTCCACTGCGTCATTAATCAGAACTATAAGATATTAAATGTCTTCCCTTTCTTCTTGCCATCTTTCTATTCCCTCTTAATTGTAGGTTCAAACAATATCTTAAATTTGCTGCACCCAGTGGCAGTCCTATTAAAACAGAATTAAGACACTGTCTATTACTTAGGTAGATTACACAAAGAAATGCAATACTGGATGGTGGGCTATAAACCTTATTTTAACATTTCACGTCAAGCTACCAGTGGGCAAACTAACATTCATTTTATTTTTTTTCTTACAGAATATAGAGTCCATGTTTTCCCTGAAAAAGATGCCACTTTCATGCATTTAAATATTTCTGAATAGTCCAGTATTATTAAGCCAACTTAAACAATTTTGCTGCCAGAGACAAATAGGAAAATGCATCTCCTCCAAGATAAATGCAAAATGCACTGTGAAAGTAATGACTTAACAGAGCAAATCTCCCATACATTTCAGCTGTCAGGTCTTTACAATGTTACAATACGCCCGTGTTTTACGAGCAGTATGGATTAGTGAAGTGGTTTAGTGATGGGTTTTGTCAGTGTTAGGTTGGTCTAGCTGCTATGAAAAGTCCCTTCCAGCTTAGGCAACTCTATGATTATGTGGCAAACAAGAAACAATGTATGCTACTGAACTACCAGACATCCTAACTCCTTTTAGGATGTAGAACTTGGACATCATTCCACGTAGTATTTCCAAACAGGCTGAAGGTACTTGCCTAAAAATCCCTGACCAGAGAAAAAACTGAGCAATTCACCAGCACATTTCTTTGCTTCAAAATGGAAAAGATAGTTAGAGAGGTCATCTTCTGGATGACATTAGACCAGATCAAACAACATATCACAGAATCACAGAATCACAGAGTATCAGGAATTGGTAGGGACCTTGAAAGCTCATCTAGTCCAATCCCCCTGCCAGAGCAGGAACACCTAGAGCAGGTCACACAGGAACAACTCCAGGCGGGTTTTGAATATCTCCAGAGGAGGAGACTCCACAACCTCCCCGGGCAGCCCATTCCACTGTTCAGTCACCCTCACCATTGTCTTCTCTGGTTTTTTTCTGATTACTTGTAGCAATTGTCACATCTTATTCAAACAGAATCATCTGTATGGAGTTAATCTGTTTTATTGATTGGCACCCAGCAATTGTTCCGCTAATTCTCATTTGATGCAACATGGTGGTCTGATATCAAGAAACACACTGCAAGAAGAACCACCATTCTATACTTTTTTAAAAGTGGTAATTCACACAGTTTCTAAGGATTTCTCTATTGAGGTAGTTGTTATAGAGTGCAAAAATCACTTTTTGATATCAAGCTTGCATAAGTATCTGTAGCTTAGCCTTACACCTATTTAAGTTCCAGCAAACCACTTACACTAACAGGACAAAGATGTGGCATCTATTTTAATGACAATTATTCAACAGTTAATCTTACTACAACTTTAAAGACAGAGTATTCGTACATGCATTTCAAACTGCTCGCTCTTCAACTTCATTGTGTGAGCCAGAGTATTCAAGCCCAAATCACCCTTGCTTGAAATTCTTCAAACTTTAAAAATATGCTAATAGATCAACTAACTATATATAAAAAAAAAAGAGTTACTGACTACTCTGGCATAGGTAACATAGCAAATACAGAAAAAGAGCTGTGAAATTTTACAGACTATTGCATGTATCTGTAATAACGCCACCAGGTCTTAATTGCCGCTGTACTGAAAAACCACTCGGGTACATAATTAATACTGTTGAATATATTGAGAAAGGCCTTGAAAAAACATGTGATTACTTAAAGTAAGACAGGGAATTTGCTAAGAAATGTCAAGTATCCATCAGTGGGTTCTGACTCCCGGTAAAACAACATGTAGTTCACAAGCCACTATTAATGAATTAACTTATATATTTATCAAGGAATACTAACTGCACCAGTAGCTAATAATGTCTCCTATACCAATAAGGTAGAAGAAAAGATGCACTTTGAAGCTGCTGGCACATACCTTGTGAAACCAAAACCAGAGCAAATGAAAATCATCACAACATCTCCAAAGTGTGAAAAAAAGGGAGAATGTTGAATGTGGCATCTTTACAACAAATGAACCTTAGAAATCATAGGTGTGACAGCTATAGGAATAAAGCCAGGCTGGGTGGGACTTTGAGCAACCTGCTCTGGTGGGAGGTGTCCCTGCCCAGGGCACAGGGGTTGGAACTTGACAATCTTCAAGGTCTCTTCCAACTATAACCATTCTATGATTCTATGATTCTGTGATTTAAAAGCAAGACTCCATGGTGACCGATTCATTCATGCCATAGCTCTTCCTCCAGGCATCTTAAACGCAGAACGATGTTGGCAAAAATGCTTTAAGGCATGAAAACGGAATGCCTCTTTAAACCCTGGAAACAAATGAATTACAAAAGAGTCTAAGATGATATTTTTGTTGATAACTTTATTTATTTCAAAGATCTCCTCTTGTTAATATTCTAACTTTCTAGATAATCATCTTATTTAGCTTTGCTTATGTAGCGAACTGCCTCCATGCATGTCTTCAGCAGGGAATTAGACTGGTAATTGAACGTCCAGGACTCTTCCCTAATCCTGTGGATGCATGCCCAATAATTAACAACCTGTGAGCAGCTGCATTGTTGGATGTCCAAATAGATCGCACCAAAAATGATCGTTGTGGGTTTAGTGGACAAAATGAAAAAAAAAAAAGATATTTTATCAATAGTTACACTTTTTGTACAATTTATGAGTTAATAGGGTTCAATTAACATTGCCAAGTTCTGTGATTCTCACACATGTCTCTGGGGCTTTGCAAAGTTGAGAAGAAAGCTTAATGAATGGTTGAACAGTTATACTGGTACCCTAGTAATTAGAGAACTGGTAATTAATGTGCATCTGTGGTAGACTCTGGGGTACTGTCAACGACCCTGCAGTGTGGTAGAAAAAGGAAATTATGAGCTGGGCAAGGGAATACAGCTTTTCCCATTTTCTTAAATTTTAGATCTACATCTGTGTTTAATTAGAAGAAGAAATGAATTACCATTAACACTATTAGGCAGTGAGCTATGATTGGTTAAGGTCCACATGGACTGTGAAACTGATGAAAACTCAAGAGATCAGATAAGATTTTCTGGGGATTTTTTTAAATGTTTGAAGGACTTTTCACACACAAGATACTAGACAATTGGAGAAGAAACAAATCTTACAGACTGGAAAGCAAACTAGTGACAAATGTTGGTATTTTTATACAACTTCTACTGTTGCCAATTTCTTTAATTTTTATTTATTTATTTATTTTAAATTAGAGTGCAGGTGCCTAGGAGCTAGCAACAGGGTGGTCTCTGTGAGGAGAATCTGTGGCTGCCCCATAGCAGACACCAGCAGTTCTAGTTGGCTTCAGTCGACCCACGGATGGGCACAACTGAGCCCCTTGGCCAAACCAATGGTGCGTCTGAAACCTGAATTTAAGAAAGGACAAAAATAGGAGAGAAACGGTAGAGGGAACACCAAGGTGGAAAGGATGGAGGAGGTGCTGTTCCATTGCAACAAAGCAGCTATTCCTGGCAACCTGTGATGCTCCCCGTGCTGGAGGAGAGGAAAAGTGTGAGGAAAAAGGTGAGGGATGAGCGTTTATGGACTGACTGCAACACCCTCTCCTGTGCTGGAAAGCTAAGCCCAGGAAAAGTGGGTAGGAGTGGTGTTGCTTTCATGTTTGCCTTTTTCTTGCCCTCTACCTGGACTAATAACTGCCTTTTGATTTCCACTAGCAATCAGTTATGCTAATTTTCCCCAAGTAAAGCCTGTTTTGGCCATGATGGTAACTGATAAGCAATTTCTCCATCTTATCTAGACCCACGAGCTTTCTTACTGCTCTGACCATTTTCTCCCCCTGTCCCGCTGAAGGAGAAAAGGGAGTGACCGAGTGGGAGTTTGGCTATTGACCACCTCTAGACTACCACAGAGATGTTACTGCTTGAAATCCGAGGAGGTAAGATCTGCCCACAACAGCTACACTTTAGTCTTGCTAAACTTTAGAAGAAATACAGAAAAGCATCTTCTTCGTGAAACTCTTTGTTTGTAAAAGCCATGCACAAATTAATAATACTAAAGAACGCTTATGGAAAGATAGCCCTCGCAGGTGTTACAGATGACTGGGTAAGCTGATGCACTAGTTTCTGGGGGATTCAGAGGAAAATTGCTTTTATCTCCCGAAGCAAAATAACATTCCATATTTCACATGATAATAAAATGTATCCTCGGGGTAAATAAGTTGTCTCTACTTTTAAAACAAAACACAATTCAATTAGTATGCAAAAGTGAAGTATTATTTTATGGCGACAAGTAACTCTCTTGAGCTTACTGTTTTAGCAGATTCTAATACCTCTTGTAACAGCACACTAGTTTCAAATTAACTCTGGTTGGCCATAACCAACCAGATTTATAAGATACATCAGAATGTTAAACATCAACTAATCATTAAATCACTACGTGTTCCAAGTCGTGTGCTTTTATTTCATTTAGAAAATGAAATTTATTCCTTTCATTTAGAAATGCCCTTTAATACAGTTTACTTAGTAAGACAAAGCATTCCAAGAAATTCTGTCATGGTGTATGTGGCTTCTCCTCCTGGCAGGTGGAAAGCACAGTTCCTGTAATGGAAAATACTAAAAACATCTTTAAAATATATCCAACAGAGCCAGAAACTCCTGCTTTCTCTGTTGTCATCTCTAGAGGTTTAGTAGTCAGCCAGCAGTGCTCATTCCCGTTGTCACAGAATCATAGAATCATAGAATTGCCCAGGTTGGAAGGGACCTTTCAGTCCAACCATCAACCCAACACTCACAAAACACATCACTAACCCATGTCCCTTAGCACATCATCTGCCCACCTTTTAAACCCCTCCAGGGATGGTGACTTCACCACTTCCCTGCGCAGCCCATTTCAATGCTTGATAACCCTTTAGGTGTAAAAAAAATTTTCCTAATATCCAATCTAAACCTTCCCTGGCACAATTTGAAGTCATTTTCTCTCATCCTATCACCCATTCCTTGGAAGAAGGGACTGATTCCACCTCACTCCAATATACTTTCAGGGCATTATAGTGACTGAGAAGGTCTCCCCTCAGCCTCCTTTTCTCCAGGCTGAACACCTCCAGCTCCTTCAGCTGCTCCTCAGGAGACTTGTCCTCCAGACCCCTCCCCAGCTCCATTGCCCTTCTCTGGACCCACTACAGCCCCTCAATGTCTTTTTTGTGGGAAGGGGCCCAAAATTATACACAGTACACAAAGTAAGGCCTCACCAGTGCCGAGTACAGGGGGACAATTACTTTTTTAGAAGTCCATCTCAACCATTTTCCATTTTGCAGAAGCTACTTTTACATGTATGTTTACCAGGGTAGCCAGTGTGCCCAGTCACTCCCTCAGTTGAAAGCCTGAAGGTGTCCTACTGTGCTGACCACACAGACTGACGTTTGGTGATGGTGGGCAGGATGAAACGTAGACTTCTAAGGTGATGCAGGAGCCCTTTTTCACCACTGAGTCTCTGTTACACAGAGATAATTTTTTAGATAGGAAGAAGCGAATGAGTTCAAAGTTCCAACAGAAATATTTCAGTTAAATGTGGCTTGAAATACAAGTGCTATTAGATGTTTGTTACTCTTATCAGACTGTTACATCAGTCACCAGAGCCAACATAACTGACATGCAAGATGGAAACAGGATCTGAGAAGATGATAGAAAATCTAGTAAAACAGAAGAGAATGTGTGATTGCACGGAAAGTGGGATTGCTGGAAAATAAAAGACTGTGGGAGGAACAGATGGTTTCAGGAACAGAATCTGCTCACATTTTTATCACAAAATTACACAAGGAAGTTTATGCCTGTTCTTTTTGTTGTTGATAGTAGTTTTCAAATTGTAAATTAGCAAGTTAGATTTGCAGTAAAATTCAGCAATTGCTTTTCTCAAAAGGTGTGAGTTCATATTCTAAAAATGTTCTTTCTTTCCTATTTACTTTGTTACAGCTTTGCAAAAGTCCTGTCCATATTTGTCGTGGTAATTCATACAATAACATTTTGCTCCATCCTTCTTCCACAATGGTCTGTAGAACCGGCCTAAAGAGAGTGTGCTAAAGACTGTCAGAGATGAGAGGACTTGTTTCTAGTTGTGATGAGGCAGCTTGACCTCATCTAAGGAGCCTGACACTGATTCTTCCTTCCACTTCTCCAGTTATAGGTAACTTTATCTTGATTTCCGTTAGGCCAAGAGGCACTAACAGGCTCCCTGTGTTTCTCCCAGCTTCCCCTTTCTTGCTGGTGGGTCAGATAAAAGGAATGCTACCATTGATGGGGCTGCAGGGGTATAAAACAAGATACTAGGACAAAATTTTTACATGGAAAGAGCTATCAAGCCTTGGACCAGGCTGTCCAGAGCAGTGGTGGAGTCATCATACCTGGAGGTATTGAAAAGCTGGGCAGATGTGGTGCAAGGGACATGGTTTAATGGTGGTTTTTGTCGGTGCTGGGCTGATGGTCGGACTAAATGATTCAAAAGGTCCCTTCCCACCTCGGCAGTTGCATAATTCTGTAATTTTATAACATGTGCAAGAATGGCTGTGACTTCAGTATTGGCATCCAGCTTCTGAGTTGGCATATGTAAGAGACGGCCTGTAAATTCCCTGTCGAGGGGACAAGGTACTCCGAGCCTTCAATGGAATGCCTCAGACACTCACAAGAGAATAAATAATGCAGGCCTGGCATTCAGAGAGCCAGTAAGACTCACAGTCATCTGAAAAGCAGTGGAAGGACTCTCTTGTAAAGACAAGGCAGTTCTGCCATTCATGTGACAAACTTGCTAGATCTCTGTTCTCATGGCCATTGTGTCTGATGTTACCTTTGCTTCATTACCCATGCACTGCATGTGAAAGTGCACACCTCTGCATATGCTATCGAAGATTATAGAGATTATGCTAAACATATATGATTATGGCACTTGTCTCTTCACCCAAATCAAGCTACACATAAGCTGAGAGAAGGGAGAAACCTGAGATGAGGCTGTCCTTGGGAAGGTTGGTGGACTGCGCTAATTCAAGAAACATTAAAAGGAGAAGATTTTTTCACAAGAAAGAAGACTGTACCTGGGAAGATTTTCCCAAGAAAGAAGATTATGCCTGGGAAGATTCCCAGAAACAAATGCCGGAAGCAGGACTGGTAATCTCTTTAACTCTCTTTTTATCTGTCTTTTCCTTTCTCTCTTTTCTCTTAGAGCTGTTAACAACCATGCTAAGTAACGACCTTAAGTACTGCATACCCCACCACTTGCCATAATTTGTTATGTACCTAACCAATTATTTTGGCCTTATTAAGACCTATACTAATCATTTATGGATGAAGAGCTAGACACAAGCAGGCAGTGGGCACTTGCAGCCCAGAAGGCCAGTCACATCCTGGGCTGCATCAAAAAGTGCATTGCCAGCAGATCCAGAGAGGGGATTCTGCCACTTTGCTCTGCTCTGGTGAGACCTCACCTGGAGCACTGTGTGCAGGTCTGGAGCCCTCAACAGAGGAAGGACATGGACCTGATGGAGTGGGTCCAGAGGAGAGACATGGAAACGAACAGGAGGTTGGAGCACCTTTGCTATGAGGACAGGCTGAGGGAGCTGGCTCGTTCAGCCTGGAGAAGAGAAAGCTCCAGGGAGACCTCATAGCAGCCTCCTAGTACCTGAAGAGGCCCCCAGAAAGTCTGGGGAGGGTCTGTTTAAAAAGGCCTGCAGGGAAAGGAGGAGGAGCAATGACTTCAAGCTGGAGAAGAGCAGATTCAGTTTGGACATTAGGAATAGATTCTTTACTCTGAAGGTGGTGGAGCACTGGGACAGGTTGCCCAGGGAAGTGATTGAGGCCCCTTCCCTGGAAATATTCAAGGGGAGGCTGGAGGAGGCCCTGGGAAACCTGGTCTAGTTGGGGGTGTTCCTACTGAGTTGGGGGAGGTCAGACTAGATGACCCTAGAGGTCCCTTCCAACCTGGATCATTCTAGGGAAATGATTTTGGGAAACCAATAAACATTTGTATATGGACTTTGAGATTTGCTCACCTTAGTCTGTGCTGTTGGGGTTTTACAAAGCTGAGTCACTTACCCCCTCCTTCTCTCCTGGAAGTGGGATGTAATGCTATGACACAGGAAGGGAATGGAGAGAAGGACATGGGAAACAGAGAGCAGATGAAAGAGAGCAGACACCCTCAAAGGCTGTCCCCAGAAATCTCCTGTTCTGTACCAGTTCAGAATATTGAGAGGGTTACAAATAGAGCAGCATTCTAGGTAAAACACATTCAGGGTTGATGGCCATGTTAACAACTATTGTTAGGTGAGAAACAAGCCATTTGCTAGCTGAGATTTTCAGGATTACTGACACTTCTATATTATGCTGCCAAGAGAAGTTTGTTTAAATATGTATGAACAAACACTTCCACACAAATGCAGTACCATGCTGATCATAAAAAGAATGGAAACAAAGTATGCAAACAATACTGTGTAAACGCCTGGTTTTATATCAACCGTACATTAAGATTCTTAAAAATCTTTGTCCAGTAGAGCATTTCACATTTTAAAAAGCTCATAAATAAATAAAATAACAGACAGGATAAATGTCTTGCAATATGCAAATACGTGTGGTTTTTGTTGCCCATTTTGTCATAGAATCATACACTCATAAAATCACAGAAGTGTTTGGGTTGGAAAGGACCTTAAAGATCATCCAGTTCCAAGCCACCTGCCCTGGGCAGGAACACCTCCCACTAGAGCAGGTTGCTCCAAGCCCCATCCAGCCTGGCCTTGAACCCCTCCAGGGACAGGGCAGCCACAGCTCCTCTGGATCACCTGTTCCAGTGTCTCACCACCCTCACTGGAAAGAATTTCTTTCAAGTAACTCATCTAAATCTCCCCTTATTCAATTTAAAGCTGCTACCCCTTGTCTTGTCACTCCATTTCCTGACACAGAGTTCCTCTCCAGCTCTCCTGTAACTCCCTTCAGGTACTGGAAGGCTGCTCTAAGGTCTCCCTGGAGCCTTCTCTTCTCCAGGCTGAACAACCCCAGCTCCCTCAGCCAGTCTTCACAGGAGAGGTGCTTCATCCTTCTGAGCGTCTTCATGGGCCTCTGCTGAACCCATTCCAACAGGTCCATGTCCTTTCTGTGTTGAGGACTCCAGAGCTGGACACAGTGCTCCAGGTGGGGTCTCACCAGAGCAGAGCAGAGGGGTAGAATCACCTCCTGTGACTTGCTGCCACACTTCTTTTGATGCAGCCCAGAATGAGGTTGGCTTTCTGGGCTGCCATTGCACACTGCCAGCTCATGGTGAGCTTCTCCTCCTCCATCACTCCCAAGCCCTTCTCCTCAGGGTGGCTCTCTGCCCAACCTGTATTTGTGCTTGTAATTGCCACGTCCCAGGTGCAGGACCCTGCACTTGGTTTGGTTGAACTTTATGTGATTTGCACTAGCCCACCTCTCCAGCCTGTCCAGGTCCTTCTGGATGGCATCCCTTCTCTCCAGCATGTCCAACGTAGCACCGAGCTTGGTGTCATTAGCAAACTTGCTGAGGGTGCACTCTATCCCACTGTCCACATCTCCCACAAAGATGTTAAACAGCACTGGTCCCAGTACTGACCCCTGAAGAACACCACTCATTACCAACCACCACTTGGACATTGAGCTGTTGACCACAAGCCTTTGAGTGCGGCCATCCAGCCAGTTCCTTATTCACTGAGTGATCCATATATCAAATCTATGACTTTCCAGTTTTGAGACCAGGACGTCATGTGGGACAGTGTCAAATGCTTTGCATAAGTCCAAGTAGATGATGTGTGTTGCTCTGCCCTTGTCCACCAAGTCTGTGGCACTATCATAAAAGGCCATCAAATTTGTCAGGCATGATATGCCTTTGGTGAAGCCATGTTGGCTGTCACCACCTATAAAATTGTCCTATAACTTTGTTTTCTTCTGAATAAAAAAAAAAAAGGTAGGAAGCTGCCAATAGATTTACCCACAGATTTACTGTATATTGGCCTTTCCTTTTATAAGGAAGATCCTGTCTGTTAAAAAAATTATAACACAGTTGCAGAGTCATTTCAGAGGAACTTCACTGCCAGAGTAAATTTGCTCTCATTGCCTGCAAACTCATTTCACCTGTGCAGAGGTGTTGTGCACATTTGAAGTAATAAGTGTCATCTTTGGAGATCTTTGAGTGGAGTGAAGAGTAAAATAATAAGAATTACCAGATTCTCTGGAGTGAATCTTCAGCATCACCAAAAAAGAAGGATCAAAAGTGAAAAACAAAACAAAACCCAAACAAACCTCTTTATTTTCAACCTGAAATGCAAATATCTCCCTAAAGGTATTACATACTGATTTCAAAACAACAAAACCAGCTTCCTTTGATTAAATTAAATGAAAATAAATGTAGTCTCTTAAAGTATCTTTTTAAAGAGTAAGTTAAGACTTAGATGTTTAAAGAAAGGGCAAAGCAGTGAAGAAAGAGGAGAGGGGAATAAGAAAAAGAGAAAAGGAAACAATGAAATTACTGAAATAAGCATTTTGTTAACTAAAAGTTGTTATGTATTACTTCAGTCCCTGAAATAATAGTTATCAAACTAAGTATTTTACCAGCATAATCTCTTCTACATTTGTTCACTTTTATCCCATGATTTTTTTATCACATTGTGTTTTTCCTCTGCGATCAGCATGTTACAGATTTTCTGCAGATGTGACATTTAATTAATTAATGATTGACATCATGCTATTAAATCAAAAGATATTGACGAAATTCAGATGTGTTTGCAATTGCTGTGGTTGCATTCATTGTGGCACTACTTGGGCATTAGTGTCCCTAATTCCAAATATTTTTGTCCCAGAATGTAGAATCATTCAGGTTGGAAGAGACCCTTGTAATCATCAAGTCCAACCATCAGACCCACTCTACACAGTTCTCCCCTACACCAGATCCACCAGTTTCATTGTCCTCCTCTGCACTCGCTCCAGCACCTCGATGTCTCTCTTGTGTTGAGGTGCCCAGAACTGGACACAATACTCAAGGGGTGGCCTCACCAGTGCTGAGCACAGGGGGACAATCACCTCCCTACTTCTGCTGGTCACACTATTTTTTATGCAAGCCAGGATGCCCTTGGCCTTCTTGGCCACCTAGGCACACTGCTGGCTCATGTTCAGCCCCTTGTCAACCAGCACCCCCAGGTCCTTTTCTGCCAGGCAGCTCCAGCCACACTTCCCCAAGCCTGTAGCACTGCAGGGGGTTGGTGTGGCCCAAGTGCGGGACCTGGCACTTGATCTTGTTGAAGCCCATGCCATTAACATTGGCTAATCCATCCAGTCTATCCAAGTCCCTCTGCAGAGCTTCCCTGCCCTCATGCAGATCAACACTCCCACCTAACTTGGTGTCATCTGCAAACTCACTGATGGTGCTCTCCATATCCTTGTGGAGATCATCAATTAAGATATTGAACAGAAATGGCCCCAGTACTGAGCCCTGAGGAACACCACTTGTGACCGTTGTGATTTAACTCCATTGAGCACCACTCTTTGGGACCATGCAGCCAGCCAGTGCTCGATCCAGCAAGTTTATGATAGCCTTCTGCCGTGCTGTGACAAGCCTTAGGGGCAGTAGCTTGCCATAAATGAAGACACACAGCAACAGAAGATTTAAGATAAGCACAGAAGTTTAATATGTGAACCCTTCAAGCCTCCTCAACCCAATTAGTGCAATTCAGTTGGATCCCATACAGAAAACTGGATCTTCTTCTTCAAGTTCTGGAAATAGAAAAGAAAAAGCTATTTTCATTTTGTCGTTGGTAAAAAAGATTCATCTTTGTGGAAGACACATGTTCATATCAGATCCAACAATGAAGACCAGAGTATGAAAAGAAACAATTTGATGCCTGAGATGAGATATTAACAAAATTGATTTTGACAGTAAATCAAAGCAGATGCAAGCGTATAAAACATTATGAAACAAAGTCTTGCCTACAAGCAACAATACATTATTCAAATTATTCTCATGTTTCTAAAAGCCTGGTTTACAAAGTAATTTCAGTGATTTCAACATTATTTTCCTGGAATGATATCATCATAAATGAGGAGGATTTGACTTATGCTTGCAGAGAACTTTCTACAATAGGAAGTGGAAAGCAATGGTAATATTGAGGTTAAGATGATGTACAGCACAGAGAAAGAGTGAACCAGGCAGAATACAGACTGGCTTTTGATGAAATACAATAACCTTTAACACAACCTTTTATAAAAAACAAATCAGTTTTCTAATCCTTTGTTACTTTCATGAAATAAGATCTCATTTAATCACTTGTAAGTGGTGTACTTTCATTATGCCAATGACGATTCTTAGTCAGATCTCCTACTTCCTTTTTGTGCCAAACAGAAGGAAATCAGATGCCAGGAAAAATCAACTTCCTTAAACAACCAATCCAACTAGTGATAGACTTTCCCATTCATTGTTTCTATTTATTTAAACTGTACACCGTTAATACTTCACACACATGGTGTGCAGTGAGGGTGAAAAGGAGCGGAAAGAGGGGTGTGGATTTGTAGAATATAGTTTATCCTTTGTAATGATTGTAATGATGCGATTGAGGGAGCTGGGACTGTTGAGCTGGAGGACGTGGAGGCTGAGGGGAGACCTCGTTGCTCTCTACAACTGCTTGAAAGGGCATTGCAGAGAGGTTGGTGCTGGTCTCTTCTCCCGGGCAATGAGCGATAGAAGGAGAGGGAATGGCTTCAAGCTGCAGCAGGGTAGGGTTAGGCTTGACATTAGGAAAAAATTCTTCACAGAAGGACTGGTCAGGCACTGGAATGGGCTGCCCAGGGAGGTGGTGGAGTCCCCATCCCTTAATGTGTTTCAGAAGAGATTGGATGTGGTGTTGGGGCATCTGGTGTAGAGAAGAACTTTTTAGAGTAGGGCTGATGGTTGGACTCAATGATCCCAAGGGTCCCTTCCAACCTAAATGATTCTATGATTCTGATTCTATCTAACAGAGCTTTTTAACGTGAAAGTCTTCCACTGCAACGCTTTTTGTTCCCTTCTGTCCTGGTTTGAGGTAAAACAAACCAATTTTCTGTTCAGTAGTTTTGCTTTTTTAGCTGGGCCTCTTCTA
>VZTM01022852.1:137913-175658 GCA_013400555.1 Jacana jacana
TATGATTCTATGATTCTATGATTATATTATTATATTATTATTATTTATATTTTCATTGAAGTAGTTTAGGTTTTTTTCCTAAACTCCTGGATCCCTTTAATCCTTTCCTCTCCTCTCTTTTCCTTAGTGGGGGGGGAGGAAGGGTCATCATCTGTCCGATTGGTCAAAACCACGACACCTTCTCTCTCTCAAGGTATTGTACTGCTTTAGGTTCTCCGGTTCTGAAATTCTTCTTGTCTACTGCATTGCTTTAGAAATGTTACTTCAAACTCACTTGGTTTTTATTCTGGGTGAATCTTAGTTGTATATATGAACTTTGAAGCATTTTGATCGTATTGATAAGAAAGCTTTGTTGATCACAAAGCGAAAATAAGTCTTCAGTTCTGTTTTCATAGTCGTTCTTGAGGTTGGGCATGTCAGGTATGTTCTATCTCTTATTTTGTTCTTAGAAATAATGAAAATGTCCCTAAAGTTTGCATATTTATTGTCTGTCTAGATGGACCGAGTACCACACGATTTCTAGCTGAGTACTATATTTTACTGCATCAAAAGAACAAGTTCAAGGACTAAGGAAGTTTTCAGAGAGGTCTAGGTAAAACTTTTTAGCTTTAGAGGTTTTTGAAAACCAAATAAAGAAAACGTGATTTCTGCGGTACACTTTGCATGAAACAAATTTTACATATAAACAAAATTGCAAAAAGAGATGGCAAACAAAATCTCCATAAAACTTTCTCGCCACAGCCTGTAACTAAACAGACAATATAATGACAGCTCCCAAAATTATTTTCCACAACTTGGTTTTACATCCTCTGTGGTTCAGGCGCATTTGTCGAACACACCTATTGCTGCACAACCACAGAGATGCAAGTCTGAGTGGGATTTTTTTTCTGCCTGGCTAATTAAGTTATAATTAGCAGACACGCTATCTGAAGAAGTAACCTTTTCTGTCTAGGACATCAAGTTATTGCCTCGTCAGTTAAGGATTCTCAGAAAGAAGCTGGATTCTCCTCAAGCACTTTTTGTGGAGAAGAGTCTTTGGCCACAGAAGAACCTACTTCAGTTGAGCAGGAAATCAGTGGCAAATCTCGAACACTCTTCATTCGTTGCTGAGAGGGTGATTGGAGAGAAATTCATACTTCTGAAAGCAGTCTGTAATGTTAGAACAGATGATAACAGTCCTGGGTAAAGTAGGTTTTGTGTGGTTATCCTTTTTTAAGAAGTTTTTCTCCAAGTGCTGCTGGAATTCTGACAGCAAACAGTAATTTGTGAAGTGAAAAATACATTCTTTGGGGAGGAATTCTAGTTAGTTTTATTACTTAATACTGCAGATATTATGCAACCCTAAGTAATATGTCAATTAAGATTACAGACACCCATTGCAGTAAACTGCAATGAATATTTTAAATTGATATGATATGATATGATATGATATGATATGATATGATATGATATGATATGATATGATGTATAGAAAGTAGGGAAACATTTATGGTAATGCAATATCGATAGCATGACTTCCATACAGGGTTAGTATTTGTTTTTCAATGATAAATTATTATTTAGTACAACTTTTAAAAATCTTTTGTTTAGAAGCTATTTAAAACACATGAAATGAATGTATGTAACAGAGGACAAGGGAAAAACAGAGTAGGGAAAATCTGATTGATCTTACTCTTTGAATAGTTTGCCTGATGTATTCCTTTCCTTCCTCCCAACCATTATTTATTTTTCACATCCACAAAATGCCAACTTGAGGGAACTCCAGCAATTTTACAGATGCTTTCTTTACCATATAATTCCAATGGTGCATTTAACACAGGGACACTCTAGTAGTTTTAAGTACCTAAAGTCCTTCAAAAAAAAAAAAAAAAGTAGTTCCTGAAAACAACACATAAAATATTTTGAAGAATTTCACTTATTTGGGTCCAGATTCTCCCATCATGGAGGCCAGCTTAATCAGGAAAGAGTGTTTACAGCCTGCTGCTGCTATCAGAAATATTACATAATTTGATTGATAGCTATAACCTTGTAAGTGTGTGTGCACAGAGTAACTCTAATATTGTATATCTTGGAGTAATTGCATGAATATTTATGCTATGTTATTTCTGTTCATAGTAGTATAATTACACACAGAGTTAACTTGAAACACTGGGAACTCCTTGAGTATTTTTCAAAATTAGCAACAATTACCATAAAGTTCCACAGAGCAATTTACTCCTACTTTATCATTTAAATTGTTATACTGATGCATATGTATACGTTCATCTCATAAAACACCATTAAGATATTAACCAAATTATTAAAACACTTAGAAAGTAGGTAAAAGTAATTGATATAATATTCTTTCAATCTATTTGAGGCTCCCTGAGCCCCGTTGTGAAGATTCAAAATTGAAAATCACTTCATGTCAGGAATTTCAGCAATTAAAGCCGAACCTTCTATTACCTTTTTATATTATTTATTATTTTTCTTGATTTATAGAATCATAGAATCATAGAATCATTTAGGTTGGAGGAGACCCCTGGGATCATCAAGTCCAACCATCAGCCCTACTCTGCAAAGTTCTCCCCTGCACTAGATCCCTCAACACCACGTCTAATCTGCTCTTAAACACAGNTGGGCACACTGCTGGCTCATGTTCAGCCTCCTGTCGACCAGCACCCCCAGGTCCTTTTCTGCCAGGCAGCTTTCTAGCCACACGTCCCCAAGCCTGTAGCCATCCCTGGGGTTGGTGTGGCCCAAGTGTAGGACCTGGCACTTGGCCTCATTGAAGGCCATGCCATTAACATTGGCCCATCTGTCCAGTCTGTCCAGGTCCCTCTGTAGAGCTTCCCTGTCTTCAAGCAGATCAACACTCCCACCCAACTTAGTGTTGCTATGTATGCTATTTCATAGCATACATAGCATTAGTGGAGATAAAATTGGAGAAAGCTTCCGGAAACTGACTGCAGCATAGAAAGCCTAAAGAAACAAGATTTACACTTGGGTTTTTGAACTTTTTTTTTCTTTTGAGTGCATGAATAGAATCTTCTTGGCATTTTCTCCTTCTCTACCTTTTAATCAGTAAATACTGCAACTAGAACATCTAGTTGCCTAGATGCATGGGTCTCATCAGAAAAAGGATCATTTTGGCACCACTGACAAAAGAAGAGAATCTAAAGAGTGAAAATTCAAAATATTTCTTGCCAATAAGCCAGAAATCATGATGATTTGAGCATTATTTGTGCTTTGATACATTAGATTTAGCTATACTCTAAATGAGGAAGGGTTGATTATATTGTAGAAATCTGTCCAGCTATAGAGTAAAACTTTATACCCCAGCATAATATCTTAAACCATGGAAAAAACGTTCAGAAAGGGTCAGTTTAAACTAAACGGGGTTTAGTTACAGTTAGCTGTAAGTTAAAGTAATATTTTTTCATTATTTTCTGTTAGAAATCCAAGGTTATTATCTCCGAGCCTCATTCTCCTCACCTAAAAGCGAAAATTACTAATTCATGAAGATCGCAGCTTAGGATAAGAATGAAAAATTCACTGTTGAACCGTAAGTCCTCTAAAACATGACACACAGATATGACACCAACACTGAGTGTACGCTTTGGCTTCAGTTTTTGCTTAGTATTTTAAATGTCAATCCAGTTTCTGTGGTACCATCACAAGAATAAGGTTTATGTTGTGTTTTGAGAGCTAAGGAAATGGTGGTGGCTCTTGAGTTTCTGTGAGGTCAAGCCTAAACAGTTGTTAGAGTTAAAGAAGCTTTTAAAACCCCACAGTCCTGATCTAAAAATATGGTGTGAAAATGTCAAATCATCAAAATGTAAGGATAGGAATGAATGAACATTATTTTGGTCCATCAAAACAGTTTTTCCTTGACATTTTAAGTTGTGGGTTTTTTCTTTCCTCTTACTTTGTAAGGTTCTTCAGAATTTATTATAGATCTATTTTGAAAAAAAAAATTTAAATTGTTTTCAAAATATCAGAATATAAATTTTCACATCTTTTTTTTTTTAATAAAAAAAGGAACTATCTAGAATTAATGAATTTGCCAATTAAAAAAAATGAAATCTTCAGTAGACTGCGCTAAGTTAAATTAAAAATTAAAAGAAATATTCAGTAGATAAATTCAGTTCTTCCACACAGTGAATTTGGTGTTCCTATTGCTTTATGTGTAATGTATTTAACTCAGATTTTTTTGACATCTATCATGAGTATTTTTTTTCCTACTGACCATTATTTATAAGAAACCACATTGTTATAAATTCTCTTCAGTAGATGCTCTTTTCTCCCTCTATCACTGTTCCATGATGCTAAATATAGCAATATAGTACACAATGTAGTGCCTGAAGGTCATGCACTATTTTGATAATCCAAGCAAAAATTTCAGATACTTTTGAGACTTTAAAGAAAGCAAATTTCACTTTGCAATTCACGGAAAATATCTTCCTTTGCTCTTCCTCTTTAAAATATTTACTGCCTGTTCTATTCTGATGTTGTATTATTGCCTGACCTCGGGGGGGGTTTCCCTTTCATAGAATCATAGGATCATTCAGGTTGAAAGAGACCCTTGGGATCATCGAGTCCAATCATCTGCCCTACTCTACAAAGTTCTCCCCTACACCAGATCCCCCAACACCACCTCTCAAAAACTCTCAAACACAGTCAGGGATGGGGACTCCACCACCTCCCTGCGCAGCCCATTCCAGTGCCTGACCACTATTTCTGAGGAGAATTCTTTCCTCATGTCCAGCCTAAACCTACCCTGCTGCAGCTTGAAGCCATTCCCTTTCATTCTTTTGCTAATTCCCTGAGAGAAGAGACCAGCACCAACCTCTCTACAATGCCCTTTCAAGCAGTTGTAGAGAGGGATGAGGTCTCCCCTCAACCTCCTCTTCCTCCAACTCAACAGTCCCAGCTCCGTCATTAACATTATTACAATCATTACAAATCAAATCCCTTTATGCAGAAGCAAAGCTTTCAAGAAAACTTAAAGCAGAGCTAGTCAAAAGGATGAAGGTTGGTTTATTTGGCGTGTTTTCAAGAATGTATCCATTTCAGCTCAATTCTCAAGAGATAATGCTCCTGTTTCCTGTCAGGTATCTTGGGCTACCAGGATCTGCAATTATATATTTTCCTCTCATTTTCTCTGTGTTTCTTTGAGGCGTTATTTCTAAGTTGTTATACTGGAGGTGGGAGAAAGGTATTCTATGTAATTCTACTTATTTTTTTTAATCCAAAATATAACTCAATTTGCTTCATTTTCCAGTTTTGCCAAGAGAAACATTTCACATTAAGTTCAAACCCTTGCTGGAGCTACTTACAGCAGGTTAGCAAGCTTAAATATCTATCCCTCCTTTCTTTAATAATAAATATGGAAAAGTAAAATTAATGTTGCAAAGTTATTTTTCTCACTTCAGATGACAAAAGAAGGTTTTGCTTCAAACTTTATTTGACTTTAAATACTTTTTCTTTTTTAATGACAGATGTTCTGTGTTGTTTAGATCACCTTCAACACAGTTTTGCACATTTTAAAAACTACAGGAAATCTAAGAATAAGGAAAAAATTACTTATTGGAAAACATATTCCCTTTTTCTTTTTAAATTTAAATTTAAAGCACACTTTTCCTTGCCTTTTAAAATTAGGATGTTAGGTCAGTTCCCCTCTGTCTATAACAAACAATATTTCAGTGTTTATCTCCTAGACCAGACTTTTTTCTATTGACTTTTACAGATTATTAATATGGTCCCTTGCCACTGTACTTCTAAAAATTCTAAACGATGATTTGAGTACAAAGCAGCTCATCGACCGCTGCCAAGCAATACACAAAAGTGTCAGGATAAAATAGGAGTGTGGTTTATATATGCTAATCTAGCATAATTTTAATTAATTCTGGGGTCAGTCTGATTTTTAGGGATTCTGAGAGCTATATCTCCCAATGACTTCAAAAGAAGCTCTCAGTACTCAGGAGTTCAGCAAAATAAGTCCATGCTTCCTACTTTGCTATTGATTTAGAACACATTATACTTCTTTGGGATAATTTCTGCTACTCTTCCAGTTTTCTTGACACCTAAAGTCAGAAATTGTTCCTAGGAGCCAACAGATGGTGGTTTTTATCTCTTGAACAATGCCCTTAACTAAAAGATGCAGAGTGAATGTGCTTCAGTTGACTCTTACTTCAGATGCCACTTCTCTCCACAGTCTCTACTAGTCCTACCCAATTTCTCCTTCCAGAGAAAATTATATTCAGTTGCTGTAACCTTTAAGTAAAAAGCATTTGGCAGTACATTTAGCTTCATTGTGGTGTGCAGATTATTTCTCATTGTTAATATCTGAAGGAAATTAATGTTGGAAATTAATGTCAGAAATTTGGCTCAAAAAAATATTCTGCTGTTTTGTCAGTACCTATCCAGGTATGTGTTTTTCCTTTCTGCCAAGGGAATAGTAATCCACTTTGAATAAAAAGCCTTGTGTTAATTCAAAAGAGCCAGCCAAACATTGATTTTTGCTTCCAGCTCAAAGAAGAGCGGATTTAGATTGAATATTAGGAATAGGTTCTTTACTCTGAGGGTGGTGGAGCACTGGGACAGGTTGCCCAGGGAGGTGGTTGAGGCCCCTTCCCTGGAAATACTCAAGGGGAGGCTGGAGGAGGCCCTGGGCAACCTGGTCTAGTTGGGAGTGTCCCTGCTGATGGCAGGGAGGTCACACTAGGTGAACTTATAGGTCCCTTCCAACGTGGACCATTATATGTTCTATGATTAGCAATTGGAGCACATACAATTTCAAGATGAGTTTCTCATTTCTTTCTGGTTTATGTATGAGGCAGAAATGTCACACAACTTAAACTGAATAAAGCAGGAGTAAGGATGCTAATAAAAATCACTCTAATTAGATCATCGCAAAAAAAAAAGATGAAAGAACGCATTTGGTCAGTTTATGGAAAATAATCTGAAAGTTCATGAAAATGAGTTTCTTAAGGTCTGCTATATATACTTAAACACAAATACTCACAGTGTTCCTAAAGAAGGACTTTCAAATTTCACACAGCCTATAAGCATTTATGTGCAATTTTTATTGCTTATAAAAGACTTAATGAATTAGTGCAACTAAAGGTTCTTCGTGCAGCTAAAGGTTCTTCACACATCTGTAGTAAGAGGGAAGCAGGATTGTTCCTTCACAGCAAAAGACTGGTTTTCAAGAACATCCCTGTTCTTTTTGGAACCCACTTGAAAATAAATATTAATTCATTTCTTATTCTTCATCCCTGTTCTTCTTTTTGGAACCCACTTGAAAATAAATATTAATTCATTTCTATTCTTCAAATAGTTTCTTTTTTTTCAAAGGTTTGTTGTGAAAGGGAACTATTGCAAACCTTATCACCTACCACTGGAAAAAAATGATAATCTTTTTGGACATATAAACCCTTCTCTTAATCTACATCAGGAGCAATAAACTTCACGCTCACTATAGACTGTAAAGTATACTTTTTTAAAAGACATGTAATTACATAGTTTAAGTAAAAGGAGTTTGGGGTTTGTGTCCTTTATGACTCTGCTTTCAGAGCTCAGTTTTGTAAAATTCGAATTTTAGATATGAGAAGGTTAGGGTGAAAAGGGAGGTGATTACAAGTGTGGGAATTCCTTATCAGGGTTGCAGTGAGTTTGAAATCCCAAATGATGCTGGGAAAACTGATCGCTTCTGTGAAAAAGGAATCTTACTTTATTATTCAGTATTGACTTTCTGAACATTGTCAGTTTACACCAAAGCAGCCAGATAAATAGATTGAGAAGTAAGAACTGATTGAAATACTACTATAAAAGTTTTCCTAATGTGTGCCCAGTTGTAAAGGAACCATATATATAAGGAAAAAAAATGCACAAAGGACCTCTTTTCAAATTATTTCAATTATTATGGAAAAAAGAACCAGCTGCAGGAAAGAGTGTGTGTCAACTAAAACTCTCAGTTTTCAATTAATGATTTTTTATTTTAAAAGTCTGACAAATTTTGTTTTGATCGGTGTTTGCAGATATCACAAGCATTTTATAGATAATGACTTTTCCTCCATGTCTTCCTTGAAATTGAAATAATTTTATTTTTACAGTAATATTTGTGAATAATTACACCTCTTTCATCAGAAAATAATAACAAAAAATGAACTGATACGGATATACGCAGAAATAGCTTTTTTCTTGCCCTCTACAGAAGCGTGAATACACTTGTCCATGAGTTGTATTACCTTCTGGTTTGCATCCTGATGGCCTCTCCTACCTCTAGGCAGCTAGAAAACTTTAGGTAAGCATCTTTCTTAACTCAGGATCAACAATTACACTTGTTTTAAAACATTTTATGTTTTAAATAAGTCAAACAGGTCAAACAGGTCAAACCATAAAGTTGTCTTTGTTAGTCATACAATAGTTGACAATTATTTTCAGACAGCAGGATCAGCACATTTATCCTCTAGAATTAGGCAAGACTGAAAAGGGACTGAGATGACAGCATTTTATAGGATTTTTTCTATATATTTTATACTATTGGAAAGGAGATGTCTGGTGGAAAAAAAGGAAAAGCTATCATTAAGCATGAGGAAGCTTTGGTTTTACAACTGTAGCTTTCATAACAAGGTATAGAAGGTGGGGGTTTTTTTCAACTTTCTAATTAAGAATTAGTATTTCTGGCTAAGAATCTTTAAAAATTAGTGCTTTGTTTTACTGTTGCTCTTCTAAATCAAAGGTTGAAGAGCAGGGCCATATCTCATTGCAATTTAAATAGTTATGTAATTGTTAGAAGAATATTAATGAGTGAAGTTGTATGACATTTTCCTTTTGTAATTCTGGAGGATTTACAGTAGTCTTTATTATTTTTGTTTCTTTCCAAGTCAAACTCACAGGGAAAATAAAGTACTTGAAGTGCTTAAACCCCTACTTTAATAATGACCCAGAAGAGATCGGCCCAGGAGGTGAACGAGCACCTCTGCATGTCTGATTGCTCATATTTTTAAAGAGTTTAAACCCTGGAAGCCTCACTGGTATAGAGGCTATGCCTTGACCCTCAAAGCCAATTGGTTTTATTTTGTGCCTTTTCCTGCAATGCTGAACAAAACAGATACATTATTCAGCAGACTGGAAAACAAACTTAACTTTTTAGGGTTTTCTGAAGCAGTTTCAAATCCTCTGAAGTTAATGAGAGCTTTCTCCAGTGATGTTAATAATTCTTTTCATTCTGTTCAGGGTATATTTTCATAATAGACTACTAAAGGACTCCTTAACTGAATAGTTTAAAAGGAAAAAGAAACAAACAGAACAAACAAACAAACAAAAAAAAAACCCAAAAGCCAAGGGGTTTATATTTTCTAAGTGTGAAAAGCAACATCCTTATTAAAAGGATGATTAACCTTTGGTGTAAATAATCAAAGCGGATTCTCTTTCTACCAGCACGGCCTGGGTGACAGATTTTAACTACGTGTTATTTGGAAACTGTCTGCGTGTGGAAGTTAATGAGGAGAAGGAATTTGTTTATTTTGCTGTTGCCATTCTTTTATGGTGGCTCTCTCTACAACCTCCTGTTTGGCAAAGAAAACATCCTACTAAAGCAAACTTCAATGCACTGTATCTTAACGCAGTTCCAAAGTATGCTAAAATCCAGTTCAGAGCAGCACTCTTACAGCAGATGAGGAGTGCTTTTCTGGAGCATTAATAAGAGGAGTTAGTGGCCTATTGTGCCATGTTCTTGGTGATTCCACATTTATTTCCCCAGGTACACAAGTCCCTAGAAAAAAACCAGCTCTTTTCTTGTCTGTATGGACAATCGTTAGATTATTTCAGCCTGTGCTAGACACAAATGGAGACAAATAGTAGCTTCTAACCTTATGCAATAGGTGCAATTCTTGGCAAATAAAACCCACTCAAAACCAGTATTTTTCATTGCTATTGATATTTTCCAGTCTCTTACTGGCTTCCAACAGTGTGCCTTGGTAATGCTAGTGCTGGAAATATGGAGTAAATGGGGTGCTTCACAAGGCTTTATAAGGGAAATGCTGCTCTGTTTACCAATATTTACACATTTGTTAACAAGTGAGTCTTTGGGAAGTGACCAACACATCACAGCCACTCTCCTCATTCCAGAACTGGTATGAGCTGGGCTGTCCTCTTGTACTGGGGGGCAAGGCTTGTTGAAGGTTTGGGGGTTGGTTTTTTGGGGGGGTGTGTGGGTTGTTGATTTTTCTTGTAGACCCTCTAGTACAGATGATTCTGCCAGTCCAACAATTCTACACTCTGGTTTTGCTTGATGTAGCTCATTCTTTTAACTAATTTACTTTTGTCTGATGCTGGCAGGGATTCTGGAGCTTTTAAACCGATATTCAGGCACTTCTGATTGGTTGAGAACATTCGTCTGCAGCGAATCCTTTAAAAACATGCTGATGCTATCCTGTAACTGCAAAATATCTTCGTATCAAACCAGTAACTAATTTAACCCCCATAATTGATCTGATCATTTCTGTGTTTCGTAAAACTCAGCAGCCTGAAGCCCTCTCTTTGTACAAAAATCTTGGGTTGCCAGTCTTTTTTTCCTTGGAAATCTAATTAACAGTATTCTTTTAAATAAGAAGATTACTTTCTGTGAGCAATTAACTGAAATTCAGTCTGCTTTAAACTTTTCAATATAGCAATGAATATTTATAAACTTAATAGAACTTCACCCTGGTAGGCAATCCCTTTAATCTTATTTGAAGCAGCGTGAGGCCCAAGTCTCACTGGATTAACATCATATTTTCTTTTGGCACATGCACACACACACACACACAAAAATAATTTCCTTGAAATGAAATATTTGACCAAGTGATATCCAAACCTACGACAGTTCAAAGTCTGTTTCAGTAAAACTGGAGTGTACATATCCGTATTAACTCTGGCTCCGTGCTGGGATTCAACAATGATCTCTCGAGCTCATATGCACTTTTCTGCACCATTAGCACCTGCTGGCTTGCAAATATCAGTCACGGTATAAAAGGTACAGTAACTTTGGTCTTAAAATATAAGCCAAATAGGGTAAAGATCTGCTAGAGAATAAACAAACAGACAAACAAAAAAAAAAAAGAATGAAAAAAGAAAAGCAGAGATCCAGGAAGCAAAGAAGCAAAGAAATATTTTCAGCACTGAAATTCCTGTCTAATTTTGCTTTATCTCCTCCACGTGAAAAGTCATTATTATGAAATTGCTTTTGAAGTGGGATCGGGTTTACATTCTCAAACCGAATGGATACTGCAAACAATATCCTAGTCATTTCAATATTATTGTCACGTATGCAAAATGCCTGAGAGCTGGTTTTACTGGGGTTGGGGTTTTTTGCCTTTCGTCTCATTAACTCTGCCATCTCATTTGTGCTTGGAAGAACTGTCTTGACTAATGTTACTATCCGGTTTTGAGATGTTTACTGGGTGAACTCCTTTTCGTTGTACCTCTCCCCTGCGTTTCTCTCTTGTCTGAGCCCATGCCTCAAGATTTTCTTTTCATACGTCCTTTTATTCTGCAGTCTTTGTTTTGTGCTTTCACTGGGGGTAAAGACATACTTGTGAAAAATGTGTTCTTTTTAATGAACTCTCTTGTTCCTGCAGGTGATTTGAGAGTAGGTGTCTGTCAGAAAGAGAGGTGGGCTGTAGCTTGATCATCTAATGTAAAAATAAAAAATAAAAAAAAAGAAAAGAAAATATCTTTGGGATTATATCATAGCGTTTTGTGTAAGAGCTGATTTTGACGCAAAGGACTTTTCAAGAAAAACACAGAGCAAACATACACACTCGTTTATCTCTGTGAGAAGGAGCTGCTTTAGGTGATGTACATTCCCAGTGGATCTGCACATATTCTGCACATCTGATGCATACAGAATAGGCCAGACTTGGTGTGCGATCTCATCCTGTTTCAGAGCTACAATAGAATCTGTTATGTCACAACCGGTTTGAAAACGAAGAAGCTGAAGATGATCCAAGGGCTGAATCCCCTCTCCTATGAAGACAAACTGAGAGAGTTGGGGGGGATCAACCTGGTTAAGAGAAGGCTCCGGGGAGACCTTGGAGCCTCTTCCAGTCCCTCAAGTATGGCATGTGGAAGACTTCTTTTGCTTGGCATACTGAGGACATGGATCTCTGCAGTATTAATTACTTGCATTTTGGGGAACCCAAGTCATGGTACTCGATCCCTTCAGAGCATGGGAAGCGACTGGAGAGACTTGCAAAAGGTTTTTTTCCAGGAAGTGCCCAAAGCTGTGAAGCATTTCTCCGTCACAAGATGACCCTCATGTCTCCATCAATTCTGAAGAAATATGGCATCCCATTTGATAAGGTGACACAGGAGGCTGGAGAGTTCATGATAATCTTTCCTTATAGCTATCATGCTGGCTTTAATCATGGCTTTAACTGTGCTGAATCTACCAAGGGGCTCCAAGAAAGCTGGGGAAGAGCTCTTGATGAGGGAGGGGAGCCATAGGATAACTGGGAATGGTTTTAAACTGAAAGAGAGGAGATTGAGATGAGATGTGGTATGAGGGGGGAGAGAGCCTTGCCCAGAGAAGCTGTGGCTGCCCCATCCCTGGTGGGGTTCAAGGCCAGGCTGGATGGGGCTTTGAGCAACCTGGCCTGGTGGGAGGTGTCCCAAACCATTCTGTGATTCTACAAAATCTCACATGGTTGATAAGGTGACATAGCATAGCCTTGGTCAAACCTTGCACACTCAGACCACATAGGGCAGAGAACTGCACAAAAACACAGTTGATGAAGACAGGCTAACCAGGCTAGAAAGGGATGAATACAAAACCAATAATAATTCTAATGAATGTGGAAAAAAAGTATAGAACTTACACTTTATGGGGACTTACAAAAGACACTACTTGACCTTAGGTTCGGGACATATATAGATATCATAGAATGGAAGGGACCTCAAAGATCATCTGGTTCTATCCCCCCTGCAATGGACAGGGACACCTCCCATTAGACCAGGTAGATCAAAGTAGTAGTAGATGTTGCCCTTCACACAGGAAAATGGATCAGCTGAAACCTAGGACGTTAGACCTGTTCTACTGAAAAGCACCATTCTCTTCTGAAAAGCCCAAATTCAGGAAAGAATTGAAAGAATTCTTGAGAAATAGTTCTTTCAAGTGGAATCACACTGAATTTCTGTAGAAAAAGTTGTTGTGGCTGTAATTTTTGTTGTTGTTGGTTGGTTGGTTGGTTGTTTTTTCTCACAGTTGTCTCCAGGCCAGATCTCAAAATCCTTCTCTGAATAGTGAAGACTTAAAACTTTTTATAATTTAAAAAGTGTTTTCAAATTTTTAAAGGTAGATTTTCTGAGATGTGTTATTCCCACAAGGCAGCATAAACTTGCTCTGCTGTTGTCTGCGTCTAGGGTAGTTCCATTTGCAGCCCTAATGAAGAGGGAAATAAGAATTATCCTTCAATCTTCTTAATATCCATAGAGTTCAGAGCTTCACTCTTAACGAGCAAATGACATGAGCTGATAATTACAATGGTCTCAAACACTCTCAAAGAAACATTGAGGAAGAGCTTCCTTTAGGGAAATTGAACCACTTGCCATTTTGTAGAGAAGCCTGAATTTTGATTGATGTCAAAGTGACGATTTCTGGCTTGAATGAGAATGTATATGTGCATTTTTCTTTTGGATAAAAAGTAGGGAAAAGAAAACAGCCCCAATCTCTTGAAGTTACTCCTAATTTACCATGTTCACAATCAAACTTTTTCATTCTAGCTTTAAAATTGTTGCTTTCCTAAGAAAGTAAATCTGTTAAATCAAATCTTCTGTTACATTTCCTGACAAAGCCAAGCTTTATATCTGGTTATTGTGTCCTATTGTTTTCTTTCCTTTATCCCATACCTTCACAAGTACCAGCTAACACTTAAAAACTAGATAAATTGATAACACAGTAGTTTTCACTACTAATTCCAATGTTTTCTACATGCCCAGTGCTTTGTGTGTCCTATTCAAACCATTTTTTGTTGCTTTCAAGGACAAAGAGGATAAATGTTATTTTTTTTTTAGCATCCTCTAATGTAATACATCTATTACTGAATTGTTTCAAATTGATTGCATAGAAAAAGTCTCTCGAGATCTGCATTTTTTTCACCTTTAATCCAAGACTGTTGTTATCTTCAGTAGTCCTTGTCCAATTCCAGTCATAATTCTGACAAGACTATTACTTTGACTGATGTTTGGTTTTGATAGCAACCCAGTGTGTCGTTTTATTACCAAAAATCTGCACGTTTTATTTCCTATCATTTCTCTAGTGATGTTCACTAACTTATTTCAGATGCCACAGTGTTTTAAAACTGCCCAGAGGGATGACTGTCCTTATTTTCAATTGTCTTTTAAAAGGGAAAAGAATTCAATATGGGATAATTCTGTTAGCTGAATGCATTTCCTTTGTAGTATTTTTTTTTTCCCTGCACAGCAGAACAAACAAATCATTTTAAGATGAATTATAATCGCACCACTTAGAATCTGGAAACATAATTCATTATTATTCTGCTGGCATTTGCCAAGGTGTTTCAGTCACACTTTTTTTTCCTTTTTTTAATTTTATTTATTAAGTTTGTTTTCTTTTTCATTGCTGGTCCATGAGTAAGACAAAATACATAATTTCATCTTTTTATCTACACCATTATATAAAAACTTATTGGATTGTCTACTGATAGCTAATTACAGCTATTATATTAAGAATGCTCTTCTTAATTAAGAATATTTTCTTAATACTAATAATTCTCTGAAATTCTTATTTAAAGTAGAAGCATTATTGTTGTTATAAAGCTCTATCAGAAAACTCTCATAAAGTTTGTGTTTAAAAACCTAAAAGATGGTTTTTTTCCTCTTTCTTTGCTGAAGTATAATTATTCATTGTTTCTTCAGGTGCCCTCAGTGAAAGTTCAACAAGAAACAAGAGTGCATCAGGAGCAGAACAGAGATTCAGAACATCTGTATCCAATTTGTGCACAATCAAAAAGTCCTACAACGGGAAGCCACTTAATTGATCTTTGAAACACACCAAAACCCCCACTTTCTCTCATCTGATTATGAAGTCCAGGACAAAGAGTCTCTTTCTTGTTCTGTGTGTACAGCAGCTAATCACAATTTGGGGTTCCTGCCTAAAATTAAGATATTATCTTGACAATCTTTGCAGGAAATAATAAGCAAAATTAGATATTGTTATTCCTGACGAGGACTTCCATGTGTCTTCTGATTTCTACTTTTTAAGTATTTTTATAATGTGCTGATACTCAAACAGTGATTATTTTTTTTCTTTTTAAGGGACAACTAATAGTCTATTTATGCATTTATGTTCTTTTTTTTTTTTTGCAGTGGCCTCAAGGAAATTATACTGGAAAGCACTGTTTTAGGGTTCCTGTCAAAGGAATTCAAAGAAAGGTAACTCCCATAAATAGTTTGAAGATGTCAGTGCTATAATGAAGACCTTCAACACGGGAAGAAGAGCTGAAATCTCAGGTATCCAACCCAGTTATGAGTCCCCTTGGACTGTAGGTCACTCCCTTGTTAAAAGGGGAATTTCAAACTCCAGCCAGCTGTACTTGAAAGATATACATGATCTAACAGTTCTTAATTAAATTTTCCATTACTATTACAATCAGTAATGAGCAGAAAAATACAGTATGAGCAGGAAAACACAATGACTCAGATCGGCCACCTGAGGCATATGGAATTTACGCATCATTACCCTTTCTTCAGCTATTTAAATTTCCATCTACTTTGAACCTTTTATTTCAGGAGACCATTGCATGTGCTTATACCTTTTTATTTTTTCACTTCAAACAGATTACATCTTCCAGCTTTCCCCAGAACGATGTATTTTTACCTTGAGACTATTTTCCTACAGGTGAGTGAAAAGGAAATCAGTTATAATTGTAGTACAGAATTGCTTTTTTTTTTTTTCGCATTTAAAGTCAAATGACAGCACTGAAACAATTATTTTAGTGTGGCACTATTATATAGCAATTTCTAACTGATATTTTAGTATTTTGCAGTTTGTATTCTCTTTGCTAGTGGCGTTGATGTGCTAGCAGATATGTTTCTGCCTGAGAAGCATATTTAGGGGTGCAGGTTAGACTTCTACCACTTCTGGGCATAGATACAAAACGTAGGATGAGCGTTGCTTGCTTTATTGCACTTGCTACCATCTGCAATTCTGTAGTCCAGTGGGTTTTGTGGATATCAGAAGTCTTCTTACCCTTGATTAAGTGAATCCCAGAATCACACATTTGCTGAGGTTGGAAGGCACCTCCGGGTGCCTTGCCTGGCAGAACACCCTAATTAAGACAGGACCAGAAAAAAAACAGGACCACCAGAAAACAGTGGCCAGTTAGGTTTGGAATAACTGGGTTTGAATACCTCAAAGGATAATCACTCTACAACTTCATGTCATACATTCCGGTGTTCAACTACCCTCACAGTATTTTCGGTCAGAATTTCCTGTCTTACAATTTGTTCCCACTGCCTCTTGGCACTCCACCAGGTACCGCTGAGAAGAGTCACTTTGTCATCTTTATTCCTTTCATGGGGTATTCCTACATATTAACAAGACTCCCTCACCACGCCCCCAAGCCTTCTGGACAGTCTCAGATACCGGGGACAGAAGGATTATCATGTGATCTCTGCATAAATACTTATTTCCTTATTACTTTACAAACTTCCACAGGAAGTTAACCTGAATTATAGAATTTACAGATGTCTTTGTCTCTCTGGAAGCAATAGTTATGAAACATTGACAGGGCTTTTGCCCGTTGCCCCTCATTCTGTCACTGGGAACCACTGAGAAGAGTCGGGCTCCATCCTCCTGCCCACCCTTCAGATCCTTATGAGCATTGATAAGGTCTCCCCTCAGCCTTCTCTTCTCCAGGCTCTCTCAGCCCTTGGCCTATGTAAGGAAAACCCTGCCTATAGTGATGTGAATGTACATTAATTTAATGCATGTAGGCCCCTTTTAATGCATTTGGCCCTTTCATAGCCACCTCTGACTTCACAGTTGTATAGGAGAAAGAATGCTCTTAATGAGTAAATATTTTTTCCTTGCGTTCATATTTGCCCATGTTTTACACTGATTTATTTTGCTGAATGTAATACAACTGCCACTATAATTACTTCAATAACACTTTCTAGTCAGGGAAATTTTTTTCCCAGGAGAATAGACAAATCAGCTATAAGTCTTTTTTTCTTTTTCCATTTAGCTACAAGTCAAGAAAGGCAAATGCCAGGGTTTTTTTGGCTCTTCTTATAAACTGGCGCATTATAATATGTATTTCAGCGGGGTATTAAGAGATTATTGTTATTCTTTGTATCACTGTCATTTTTGCAATCAGGTTTTCTGACTCCTTGAATAATTTTTGTTTTTCCTAGTAAGACCTTTATAATTATTCTCTGACTTTAGCCAGCACCCTTGCACATCTTCCAATTGGAAACCTGTATTCTGTAATTTAGGAAGTATGTTAAAAGGGATTTCTTGCATCCAGTATTAGGTGCCATCACATCATCATTCTGTCTACTCAATATCTCTCTCAAGCACAAGATTGTACCTTTGGTGAAATGCTGCATATTTTCTCTGCCGTTGGGAGTTATTTATCCAGCTAAAAGTGGTCTAATGGCCTCTGGTTGCAGCTCTTTTTCACCTCGGGCCGTTTTATATTTATGTGAAGCTGAGGATATGCCTCTCTTTTGTAACCTATGTAATACATTTAAAGTACTACGTGTCCTTCCTACTTCAAGAGCTAAAATAACCTGGGCAGTTTGCCTTGAAGTATGTGGTCTGCCTTCAAGTTGATAACACATGCATTTACAGTGCGAGTTCTTGAGACATTTAAAGTGGTTCCTGTTATCCAGTGTCCTTGTCCTTCATGATTAAATTCTGAAAGTCACATTTGTTTCATCTTTTGTGATGAAAAGTGTTATCAGCAGAATGAGATTGGTACACAACTTAAACATCTCTTTCTAGTGCCCCTACAGGGATGTGGGGGATGTCATTATGCAGATCCAAAATGTGCATTCTCTGCATTTTTCTCCTGATGCTTCCACAATCTGCTTTTAATAGAAAATTGCACTTTATAAATCCTGCCGGGTTTCCAATTGCTAGGTAAAATGTAAGCTGTTTGAATTAATAACTCCAGTACTTTTTAATTAAGACATTTAATCCTTCTCTGTCAACAAGCCATTTTCTTATACGTGTTTCTTTTTTCGTATATGGTTCATTTAGCACTTTATTTAGCACTTTGGTCTTTTTTCTCCTTTTCCTGCTATTTACGATTTTTATTGGGCTGAAGAATATTCCTGTTGTGCTAATATATTTTTTTCTGTTTCTGTTTTAGTTGCTCTCAATAAAATCAACTGTTTCAGTTTGTTCTGTCTGTATAAAATGGAATGAATATTAAAGTCTTATATTCTTTGCAGCAAAAGTTGGTTTCCAATTACTGTCATTTTCTTCAGCCCAAATGTCAGATTTTTGGAGGTTGATGTGATCTTGTTACTTTCTAATAATAAGTGAATTATTTTTAAAGTGACATGTAGATAAGCAGTTAACTGTGATGACCTTGTTCGTCACTAGCAGTACTTTATCTCATGAGGAGTCACCTTGACTTCACTAAGACTTCATATGGCATAAGCTAAGTAAGCTTAAATGCATCCTAATTTGGCAGTTATACTGGATTTGTCATTCTATACTGGAGCCAAACCAGCAACTGTTATCTTTACCAGTCTGCAAAGAACAACACAACATGGCCCAACAAAACCCTTAGGGCATAAATTAGATCACCCTTTATAATCATATTCTCTTAAATATTTTACCACAGCTCTGCTGATACATAGAAAATGGATAGAAACACAATTCCAGTCTGTTGTAACTCCAAGTAATTCATCAGAAACTACTTGAGTGAAAGTTATTTCATTTTGACAATTACCAACTCTTCATCAATGTAAATGCTAACGGGTGCCGCGTTACCCTATTAACACCAGGTGAGTGTGGCTAATTGTCTGATTACACTTCTCCTCTTTTATTAGCCTCTTTCTGTAATTCCAACCTTTTAAGGGTTTGGGGTCCTTTTATTTTTATGATACCATATCGCCTGCATCTCTCAGCTGGGGATCAGACTGTTTTGAGGTACGTGTGTGGGTAACAATCTTTAGGCAAATTATTCCCATCATGAATGCTATGATAAAACACAAGTCAGCGAGATACAATTCTTGGGTTTATGTTGTAATAAATGAATACCTGAGCACTTCAAAAACCCAGCCATATGTTCAAGTCTTACACAATTTTGGTGACTTGCATAAACCACTATTTGCTTTCTTGGATTTCTCTTAAACTTTGTCTTCCTCTACACTTTTTCTTCATCTAGGAAATAGGTGTTTCTGACATTCTCAGAAAAAGTGACTGATCGGATTTCTCATGGTTTTCCCCATTGTTATAATTGTGGTTCTTTATTTTTCTGTTTTTTCCCAAGCATTTCCCAGTGCTGCGCTTCCTCCTTCTTACCTTCTTCCTTAGATTTTCTTTCCAACTGGAGTATGCGTGTTTAAAATAATACCTTCCTTCGGTATCTCTAATTCTAAACAAGCTCTGAAGCTAAACCAAAGCAAACAGAAGGCTACTAATCTATTCTGAGCTCATCTGTCCTTCTTTCCTAAACTGTCTATTTTACCATGATGTGATGTGATTTTTAGGACTGGGTTCTCTCCACTAAACTCCTGTTCTCTCCCGTCTCTTAGAACCAAGCAGTTAATAACATATTTTTTTCTGACAAAATTCTGGAATCCCTCATATATTGTTCTAGCCTTATCTGAAATGTACATGAAAAACAACTCACCCCTTCCTTATTTGTGTAAATGTTAACATTCTTGAAAGATCAAACCATCCCTCCATCTTTCCTTCTCTACAGCAGTTTTGGCACAGGTGATTATTAGGCTTTACATCAATTTTTTTACAGTGCACAGTAGAACAAAGATCTTAAATACATCAGCCCCCTGGCATCATATACTGGAAGATTTGTTACTCCATGTCTATCTTGCTGAAAGAAACTGGCTTTCTATGACCAAAATAAACTCAAAACAAAACAACAACAACAACAAACACAAACAACAACAACAAAAAAAAAAACAAACACAAAAACCACTTCCAATGTTGTAAATGGACCAGATTCTCCACATTTACAGGTTTCACCCTTGTCAGCACTAGAGCCTCCATCTTTAGCCATGACTTCAATGTGAAGGCAGGACTGCAAATCAATTATGCTGTATCTTCAGCATCCAAGCAAACATCTCAAGTACAAAGCCATTTTGTCTGGTTCCCACACAAAAGGATGGATAGGCTTCTTTTTCTAGTAATTCTAGTAATTTTTTCCAGAGGTGGTTTCTAATGGGAACTATTGGGCACAATTATGTAAATAACTGCTGTTTAACAAAAGGTGATTGAATTGGGAATCACATTAATGAAAAAAAAACCGAACAAAATCATAGTTACACGTGGAAAGAAATGGAAATATGCAAAGTATCGGGTTCTAGACCAATGAGATTCAAAGGTTTCCCTGCTTTATTCTAGTGATATTGTCTACTTTTAATTCTAAACTCTGTGTATGTTGGAGTAACGGCATGAAAAAAAAATGTGAAATTGCTTTTACAAAACCATCTCGCTTGTGAAATGCACATGCCTCTTGTGCAGCTTCCCAACAGTGTCTACATTAATCCTAGAATATAAAAATGTCTAATTAGAGCAAACTCAGTAAGCAGTCGGTTATCTGCATTAAACATATGTGTCACCACTCTTTGTACAAGCAAACCTACTCTTCCCAAATGAAATCCGAGCCGTTAGATCAGAAAGGCTTCCTAAAATAGAACTTTCTTCATTGCTAAGCAAAATGGGGGATTTCTGTTCCAGAAGGGAGCACACACATGATCTCAAAGTAAATGACAGTAATAGACATAATTAGCACTATAAAGTGTTCAAGAGTCTTGAGGAAATTATTATGTGTTGAGTTTGAATGGACTAGATTACTTCTTAGGTACGGCAAATAGGTGTTAAGTATATTAGCGGTTTAGACAGGCTTAGGGAGAAAGAGATAGTCTGAGAAGCGGTGCTCTGGAACACACATCTGAATAGTTTGTGAAACTTCACGTGAGTAGAGACTGCGTTAAATTAGATTTCTTCCCTGGATCTTTCCTCAATCATGAAACACTATTCATCAGTCATGGAAAGACCTGTAAAACAAGGCTTGGTGCTGTTGTTAAATGGATTTTTATATATATACACATTTATTTATTCTGTCCTTATGTGTGACAGAAGCAGCTGAATGGTCTAAGAAAAGGAGCTTTATTTACCACTTTGCATTCTTCTCTGTGGCTGCTGGGTTTTGGATGTCCACAAGCCTTAATGCTTTCCAGGGGAAATAGGGAATAACGCTATTTCAACGGAAACCCGTGTTGTCACAGTTAGTGATTCAATATTCATGCAGCCGATTTGTGGGAATATGAACCAGCTTAACCAAATGCCTTGATGTTTCTAATCTTTGAGTAACTACAGTATCTTCGGAGGAATACTGATATAAAGTTTTAGAAAGTCAGATGAGGAAACTTGGAATTCAGCAATACCTTAACTGCAATTCCTTTTTAATGGGTTTTTAATAGAGAGACCAACTAAAGTAAAGGTGAGTAGGAATTTTCCCAGATGGTACTTTAGCCTTGACCAGTGACTTTTCCCTAAAGGTGTGTCCTGGTTTGAGGTAAAATGAACCAATTCTCTGTTTTACAGTTTTACTTTTTCAGCTGGGTCTCTTCTGACTCACTAAACCCTGAAATGAACAGCAGATTGTTCAGAAACTGTTCCCTCTCAGGGTGCTCAGCCCTGATCACCCCAGGGATGGTGCAGAGAGGCCCTGGCTGATACTCATTGCTGGAACAGCGAAGGGCAGGGAATGGTGGGATTTGCCCCGTTGGAGGGTGGGAAGCATAAAAGCATTGAGGGGTCACCCCTGCGGGAAGGAGTGGACAGGACAGGGGACCCCAAACTGACCAACTGGGGTATTCCATCCCATCCCCATCACTTTCAGTATAAAAGCTGAGGGATCAAAGGGTCAACTCTCTTCCTTCAATGGCCGATGTCCGAGGAGGACCCTGTCTGTCCATCTGCCTTTGACCCCAATCTGACTCCAAAGCTGGAATCCAGCTCCTGTTGGTCACTGAGTCCAGTCTGGGACTTTTCCTGATGCTGCTGGTGATGTGATCATCATCCTGGGAGCTTGATACGGTTTTGTATCATATCTATTTCAGGTTTTTTTTCTTGTTACTTTAAATTTATCATTAATATTGTATTAAATTAGTTTAGTTCATTCTAAACTCATAAATCTCCTTATCCTCTTTCTCTCCCTTTCCTTTTGGGGGGAGGACAGGTCATCTGTCAGTCTGGTTTTGGTAATTTTGGCTGAAACTACAACAAGGTGACGGGTCCATGTGTGATTTTCAGTCACTAAGAATCCTTCTCGTTCGAATAAAGGAAAATGGGCACTACATGCTTTCCACATTAGGATAAGAAAGATGTATTGGATTAACAAAGATGCATTGATGCTTTATTGTCTCCTCTCTTATACTTAAGGCAGCAGGCCCAACCCTGCCTAAGCAGCATAAATGGCAGCAGAGTTGGTGAAGGGCAGATATGATCATACCAACTTGCAAATGTATTATCCTTCTCAATCACACCAAACACCAAAATTGTATTTCCAGAAGTGTGAAATTACTATACAAATGAGATGCTGGTAGAAAACAAAACAAAACAAAACAACAACAAAAATCACAACAACCCCAAAACCCTAAACCAAACCTGGCCTGTATTGCAGTGACAGCAGTAACCTGTTTCCAAGGTTGGATATGCCTTGGAATGACAGAATCAGGCCACCTTTAGCTGGGATGCTACTTGCAGGTATTCAGCCGTGTGGTCATGGGCGTTTTCTGACCAGCGGTTTTTGCTCAGACTGAAACAATATATAACCTAGAATTCATTTTCCTCCCTGGCTTCTTTGTTTGCGTTTCTGGGTTCTGCTATATTTTTGTGTGGATAACCTGAAAAATAAAAAAGGTTGTTGGTTTACAGGACCAAAGCTGCAAGGTTTCAGCCCCTGCTTTGGTGCAAGCAATTAAACCCCAAAGAGCTGAAGGTACGTTTCAATAAGCAAATACGCAGATCATCTTGGTATTTGTATAAAAGATCCTAAACTTACCATGCAGTGAGTGAAGAGTCTGTTTGGAAAAGCCCAAGTCTTTAAAGCTTGTACATGTCTGGGAGCAGATTTTATGGGATTTTTGGTATAATTTTATTTTTCAGGAAGCATTTTAGACTACGGGAATGTACTTAGTCCTGTGAATATCTACTTCTGCCGTATTGAAAATTTGCTTCCTGTTTTATTTCTAGGCATTTATAAACAAAATCAGTTATAACACTCCGCGTTCGCAGCTACATATTTTCATGATTGTTTACCGTATTTTGAGCATGAATGTTTGAAATGAGAAATATTCATACACTTTCATTTCCACACACACGTTTGCATACGCATTGCAAATATTTGCCAGTCTGGATCAGTGTTATCTCACCTTAAGGTTCTGGATATAATTGTGCCATTTTGTTCATTTATAGGGCCTCCATATTTAGTTACTTTGTTCATTAATTTTGCATAGTGGAAGAGTCGCGGGATTTATAGCAACCCAGATGAGCTTTTCTGCTTCTAATTTAGTTTGTGACAGAACAAAGTATGTCCGGGCAAACTGTGGTCAGTGTTTGGTCCCCTGAGTTCACAGATATTGGTTCATTCTTTTGGTAGCTCAAGACACACTGAAAACCATTGTGTTCTTTGTTTTTGAATTATGGGCTATTCCCATTCTACAGAATTGCCCTATTTATTCCTTCTTTGTTTTTAGCGGCAGCATTTTTCGTCTGGAGCTATTTATCAGAAATAACCTAACCACATTGGATCCATGCCTCTTATTTTCATAAGTTTCTTAAAAGCACAGGGCAATGTCTTCATACCTTCTCTTTATGTAAGTCTACTCTTTAAGACTGCAAGAAAAATCTATGTAGCCCTCACTTACCGGGCAAGATTCTAACTGACAGAAAATCCGTCTGTCTATTCCGAAGTTAAAACCATTTTCACACGTAACTTCAACTCAGTAGAAGATGAACAGTGACATATTAATAGAAAGAAAATTCTCAGGTGGTTTTTTCTTAGAAAACGGCGAAAGTTTCCTTTTGCATTTTTGATCAGAGCAAAGGCGGGAAGCATTTCTGAAGTTAATTTTATGACTCAGACGAACAGACCAAAACGTTTTCTGTTGAGATGCCCTTAAAACTTAAAAGATTTCCCCTTAGAGTAAGCATAGATTGGGCATCAATGTTGCAATGCTCACATTGGGTTAAGCTTGAATATCACGTTGCCTAAACTAACAGCAATAATTCAGACCAGTAGTCCCAGGGCTGTGGGCACACATCCTCTTCTGGGACTGGCTGTGACAGTAAAAGGCTTTCTGCCCCTCTGACTGTCTCCAGCTCCTCGTTACTGTCTTTCCCCCCAAGGTCACTTCGCTATAATGTATTCTAAAAAACTATTCCACCATAATCCAGATCAGTCTAATTGAGATGCTAACAAACAGCTATGGTTTAAGTTAACCTGGGTCATTTTGCCTGAAGGTTAAGAATCATTTTTCTGCTCCCTGAGTGCAGGATTTTCATTTTATACCAGGAAGTTACATCCCATCTCTACTTACCAGTTTAAAGTGCAAATCATCACCCTCAAGACCATTCACTTCTGACTATGTGGGTATTTTGACCTTTATCTAATGTGTTCTACAGCTTTGCTCACTTAAATTTTCAGTAGAACTTCATACTTAGAATCACAGAATCACAGAATTGCCCAGGTTGGAAGGGACCTTTCAGAACATCGAGTCCAACCATCAACCCAACACTAACAAAAGCCACCACTAACCCATGTCCCTCAGCACCACACCTGCCCAGCTTTTTAATCCTTGGTGACTCAACCATTTCCCTGGGCAACCTCTTCCAATGCTTGATAACCCTTTCAGTGGAAAAAATTTTCCTAATATCCAATCTGAACCTCCCCTGGGACAACTCGAGGTTGCTTCCTTATCTTGTCGCCCGTTCCTTGGGACAAGACACTGACACACACACACACATACACCCCTTCTCTACACCTTCCTTGCAGGGAGTTGTAGAGAGCGAGAGGGTCTCCCCTCAGCCTTCTTTTCTCCAGGCTGAACACCCCAAGCTCCCTCAGCCGCTCCTCACAAGACTTGTTCTCTCTAGTTCTGTATCTATTTAAAAAAACTGCATTAAATCAGTCCTGAGACTGATCATTGAGATTTTATTTTTTTTACTAACAGCATAAAGACAGTCTTCTGGCTTGAGGGGTTTTATTTATTTATTTATTTATTATTTTTCTCCCCTGTTCCTTTGTTTCTTCTCTGCCAGAGCTGGAACCTTGCAGGTATCTGTACCTGCTGCAAGGGTCACACAGCAGCGGCACTTGCCCAGTCTTGCCACACACTTGCTTTTTGTTAAAATCCGCTATGTTTGTTTTGCAATGATTATTCTCATGAATAAATTAACCTGTTAATTTGCCAGATGACATTTACTTACATTTCATACAGAGTTCTTATGACAGGCCACCTTTTGCAATTAAACTAAGGTCAAATACCTGAGTAGCGCGTAGTCGTTAACACAACAGTAATACGTAAGTCCAAGACCCCAGAGAATCCTCTGAGGACCTAAGCTCTGTTCCTAATTCAGTCTTTAGCCAACAATTGAAAACCATAGGGTTAGAAAATTAATTTCAGAGCAATTACCTTGGAGAAACTGTTATAATCAAGAGATTGGAGAATAGAAATGTCTCAGAAGTGTCAGCAAGTTTTGCTCTTTGCACAATTTGACTGAAACATATTAAATAATCATCTCTGCATATTGAGATGAACAATTTGAATAATACTCTTCTAAAAGACAGTCATGTTAGAAACGAGCAGTCTTTAGAAACCCCATGACTATAACAAATTTGGTGAACTAACATAAATGCAATAAAGCTTTACCCTTAATTCAAAACTTATTTCCCTCTATTCAGTGCTGATTAAAGAAGACCAAGAAATTCACATAAGTAGAGTGACTGCTATTGAGACATCATCACTCGAAGAAGCAACACTTATCAGAAGTTACTACTAGAATCTAGTAATATCCACGAGCCAACAATCCTGCTCCGTGGAAATTTTATAGAGAGTAGCCATACAACATCTGAGAATATATTCCTATTTTAGGTGGGAGGCACTTGATCTAACAGGTTAATTCATTTAAGAATACTTATATCATTGAAGATTGCAAGATTATTACTTCTTTAATGTTCTGCAAGACTTTGTGTATGCTGTGTGACTATGATACTCCAGAGCTAAATAAAATATTCTGCTCTTGAGCTTTGGTCTGGCTGAATTACGTTTTCACAGGATTGGAGTTGATTTAAATCTTGAGATTTGGATTGACTAGGAATGCAACTGTGAATAAACTCCTGACTTGCCTTTGTTCTAGCAATGACCGTTTTTCCAAATATGAAAGGAAAATACAGATCGAAAACAGAAATCCTGTTTTTTTCCTATACATTAGGATTTTCTGTCTCATCCAGACAGAGCAGCTTTCAAGATCATAGAATCATAGAATGGATTGGGTTGGAAGAGACCTTAAAGATCATCCAGTTCCAACCCCCTGCCCCAGGAAGGGACACCTCCCACCAGACCAGGTTGCTCAAAGCCCCATCCAGCCTAGTCTGGAACACCTCTCTGGGCAACCTGGACCAGGGTCTCACCACCCTTACAGCAAAGGAGTTCTTCCTGAGATCTCATCTAAATCTCCCCTCTTTCAGTGTAACACTGTTACCCCCTCATCTTATGGCTCCACTCCCTCATAAAGAGTCCATCCCCCACCTCTCCTAGTAATAATGCAGAGGCTTTAGATACACAGGTTTCTGGCAACAACCCTGGGTGACCACGATTGTGGAACCTGGAAATGAAGCACCATAGACACTTCAGCAGTTCTAGAGGTGTCCAGGAATGGACATTTTAACTTTACCAGTGAAAACTTTATAAACTTTGCCCATGTGCTATAACTCTAGAATTTAAAGACAAATGGAAAAATGTTCTGAGGACCTACATTTTAAATTTATGTGCCTCATATTGGTGTTTGAGGGCTACTATTGCTTGTAGATTTAGCCAATAGTCTTGAAGCACAGAGCTAGCATCAACTCCGAGGTAAACAACAACTCTATTGGAATAACAGAAGAGGAATTAATTTGCTAGGTGTATCTGGCACATAATCGTTAGCATCCAGAGGTATACAGAGTACAAGTGCCTACTTTTTTACTGAGCACAGTTATCCCTCTCAAAACCTATTTAAATAGACCAATGTAATAGCAAATTGCACTTCTCTTTCATGAAACATATCAAAGCTTTATTTAGAAAAAAAATGTTGAAGTAAATCTAAATTGCCTAACCTGAAACTGTGATACAGTTGATAGCTTGCTTTCAATTTTATTCAGCCTTTTATTTCCCCTGAATGTATTCACTAAAGATAAACCATTAAATATTCAGGCTCATGATTGCATGAAAAGACTTTTTTACTGAAGAGAGTATTTCTCCACTGAAATCACTTGTTCCATGTGCTCTGATTGCTTTTATTGGACCTTCCATTAAGTGGCCTGCGTTTTCAGGAAGGTTTCATCCCATTAATTAATTCATTAATACTCTGCTATCTAAATTTCAGTTGACATATTTACATTTTAATGAAATGATCACCTTTTATTCTTGACCCAATGTTAAAAAAGAGGAAAACGCCTTATGCAGTTCTTTTAATCGCTTACTAATTATGTTAAGCAGGACTTTTTCAGGAAAGAAGGGGAAAGGGGAAGGGGAAGGGGAAGGGAAAGGGGAAGGGAGAGGGGAAGGGGAAGGGGAAAGGAATTTCAATTTCAGTTGATGGAATTTAAATTCAGTCATACTTTTTCTTCCTGTTTTGATGTTTGTTATACCACTAGAATTTTTTTCACATTATTTTCATAATTAGTCACCAAAACACTCGCAAATAATAAAACAAGTCATGGCATTGAATAGACATAATTCAAAGTATTTTGCATAAATTTATACAAATCACTTGATCATCAAGATTTAACAGATACCCAAATTGATCCTGAGCCATTTCACTGTTCAAGATAGACTGAAAAGAGCACATTGACCTTACCATGAACTTTAAAGAAATATCATTGGATTAGAGACCAAGATGTAAAATGAAAAGGAAGTGTTGAACTCTTCAAAAGGGACCCAGATTTACAAATAAATTTGACTCTTGTCATTATAATGTGAGAAATAGACGTGAACAACCTTCACTGCAGTTTCTGTTTCATTTTTTTAAGATGGGTAGCAATAAGCTCCCATAGACATTTATGCACATTCTCAACTTTTTTAATTTGCATATGCATGAATGTAAATATTACTCAATAGGGGAAAAGTTCTAATATTATTGCTGAAAGAATAATAAAAAAAAAAGTTTTACATAAACATATTGAATAGACAAGGGAATAGGCCATAATTAATCACACAGTTTTACTTTCCTATGGCAATGGTTGTCCCTGTATGCTACTTATCTTTTAAGCTCTCCAATTAACAGCAGCAGTATTCAGGATATGGTGTTTTGGTCAGAGGTTAAAAATGCAAAATAATTCATTGGATCTTTGATCTGTTTCTAAGCACTTGTTCTAAGTTTATTGTGCCCTTGAGGTTGAGCCACGGTATAGCACACCCAGCAATGATTCTCAAATCCGTTTCATCTTTCCGGGCTTATTTCATGAGTAAAAACCAGAACAGATGTCAGAGGTTTTTATGTTTTCCCCCATGTTCCCCTAGACATTGTTTTCCCTTCACTGACAAAACATTTAAAAATTAGAAAGTGTATTGTTTTGGTAAACAGGGATTGTCATTAACCTTTTAATTTCCCGCGGTGGAATGTATGATACAGATCCACTGTGACATTTACGTGGCCGTATGTCTCAGTCTTATCTTTCTAGACATCTTCAGCTCTTGCCATGTCAGACAAGAGAGCCCTGGGTAGCTGTCACTCAGAAAATTACCCTTCTGTTCAGATAAACAAATTGTAGTTCATGAAACCAGCTGTATCAGGTAAGAAATTTTCAACTCCCCTCCCTCAAATAGAGTTCCAAAACTAAAGGATATATGAAACATTACTTCTTCCTCCTGCTAGAATCACAAAATATTGATGACTATTTCAAAGAAATTGACCTGAGAGATAGAGTAGAATCATAATATTCAATTTTTAAAAAACATGATTATTCAGCATTGGGATCTATTCCTAGGCTTTCTGTGGTTTTCCGTCTGTCCTTTCTCCCTTTCTATCCTCTACCAAACACAGGTCTGTGATGAGTGCAGATAAACTCAACAAAAGCTGAAAAAGCTCAACTTGACATTTCTGAAAAACAGGCTCACAAGTCACACGTTTCAGGGTGCTTATGCTCATTGTTTTTGAAGATGCAAGGGGTTACGCTGATCTCCAGAATCTTAAACTCCGTTCAAAATCAAGTTATAAGCATAATTCTCTTTAAAACCTTAAAGCATGATTACTGATAGATTTCTAGTGTATTTTCCATGGAAACAAAAAGTTCGCATTTTCCAGTGGTCAGAGCCTGGACTGGGCTGCCCAAGGAGTTGGTAGAGTCACCATCCCGGACTGTTTTTAAGAGTCGATGAGATGTGATGTTGGGGGATCCGGTGTAGGGGAGAACTTTGTAGAGTAGTGCTGATGGTTGGACTCAATGATCCCAAGGGTCTTTTCCAACCTAAATGATTCTATAAGTCTATGATTCCATGAAATGAATAGTAGCGTTGATATTGGTTTTTTAACACTCCATTAACTTAACCATTATAACTGGGGAAAAAATGTTATAGAATCATAGAATTCTTGAGGTGGAAGGAAGACATTAAAGATCATCCAGTTCCAACACCTTGCCCTTGGCAGGAACACCTCCCACCACACCAGGTTGTTCAAAACCCTGTCCAACGTGCCCTTGAACACCTCCAAGGATGGGCATGCACAACAAAAATATAGATACATATAGATTATTATAATATAATACAATAACATAAATAATTATGTAGTACATAATATATATACTACAATACAAATGAATATATATATAATTATAGGTCATCATCAGTAATCAAAAAAGGTTTGCAGAAAGAACGTAAATGTTTTGTTTCTCCCTATGAACATACTTGAATACCGTCTCTGGCTTTTTTTCATATTTTTAAGCAGTTTCATCTTCTCTCATCTTCAGAGATAACCATGCTCTCCCTTCACCCTTTGTGCACTTGCTCTTAGTCTTTCACATGGGTCTTTTTTCCTCATTTACTGCTCCTCAGCTCCGATATCCTTCACCTACTGATGTGCCAGGAAACACAACTCTTCCATTGACCTTCTCTCTCCCACCAATTTGCACATGTAGCATTTTTATGTGTGCAGCTGGGTAACATCTCAGATACATGCCAGCCTTTTGAGACCTCCAGATGACAACACTCTAAATTAAAACCTACACCAGCATATTATCCTAAACACTTGAATATTCAAGGGATTCCCAAACCCTTTTCAACTCTCAGTACGCTCAGATCGTTAATGATAAAGGACAAAGGTAAAAAGAATAAAAGAAACAAAAAAATCAATGTTGCTTAGAACTTCAATAGCTCAATATCTAGTATCCAGGAAATGCTACATCTAAATTCTATAGAGGAAGAATAAATATTTTTTTTTTCAAAAACCCATGAAATATTCTAAAGATTTAGTTAAAATTATATTGCACATGACATATCTAACTGTCCATGTAATGGAAACATTCTCTACTTTTCTACTTTCTAAAAAATAAATTTTCTCTCCAGTTGCTAATTTATTATTCAAATACATAACACCTTGCATTCTGTAAACTAAAAAAAAAAAAAAAAATTCAAGTAACCAAAATAGTTTTATTTTACCTGTTTATTAAAATTTAGAAGTTCTCTTCACATCTCCTTAACTGCAACAAATATCCAGCCTTATTTCCCTGAGTATCATTTTTTACTAAATTATCCCCTCATCGGAAACCAGTTTTGTACACACCTAAGTCAAAGGAGAAATAGAATCCTAGAATCATTCAGGTTGGAAGAGACCCTTGGAATCATCCAGTCCAACCATCAGCCCCACTCTACGAAGTTCTCCCCTACATCCGATCCCCCAACACCACATCTCATCCACTCTCAAACACAGTCAAGGATGGGGACTCCACCCCCTCCCTGGGCAGCCCAGTCCAGGCTCTGACCACTCTTGCTGGGAAAATTTCTTTCTTAACATCCAGCCTAACCCTATCTTGATGAAGCTTGAAGCCATTCCCTCTTGTTCTATCACTAATTCTCTGTGAGAAGAGACCAGCACCAACCTCTCTACAACATCCTTTCCAGTAGTTGTGATGTGGTCTTCTGGAGAATGATGAGGTCTTCCCTCAGCCTCCTCTTTCTCCAACTCAACAGTCCCAGCATCCTCAATGTCTCCTCATCAGATTGATGCCCCAGGCCCTTCCCCAGCTTCATGTCCCTCCTCTGCACTTGCTTCAGCCCCTCCAGATCTCTCTTGTGTCAAGATGCCCAGATTGGACACCAGATTCAAGGGGTGGCCTCACCAGTGCTGAGTACAAGGGGCACTCCCTTTGAGACATTAATGGGGTCTCAGTTTCTCCAGCCTTTCCTCTCTCATACGTGAGATGGTGATGATATTAGGGAAAGCGGAACCAACTTCACACTTAGAAGTGTCCTGTGAGGAGCAGGTCCTCAGCACAATGCCCTTCAGCAGAAGGAAAAAATGTTAAGCTGTGTTAATGTTGACAATCCACGTCTGCCACAGGGGAGACCAGAGGAGCTACAATGGGATGTGGTGCTGCCAAAACAGGAGAACGACAGGGAGGAGGGGAAAGGAGAAACAACCCCCTCATCATCCCACACATTTTGTGCTGATAATGTCTCTGGTTTTAGAGTCTTTTTTTCAACAAAGTAGTGGAAAACAGTTTACCAGGTTTTCTTAGCTGACAGATCACAGAAATTCCTTCTACGTTTAATACGCTTGGTTTGATGCTTTAGCAGAGGAAGAATAAGGACAATTAAGGGGTGTGCTCCTCCGCTTTCCTGGACATTAACCTTTCCAGTTTAATAGAGTTAATTGATCCTGGGTTAAAAGCAGTGTAAAAGTCTCTCGTAACACTATGATCCTTGAGCAAAGCATAAAACACATGCAGGATTGCTCTGCTGTTCCTCACTATGTAAGATTATGTAGTAAAATAAATATTAATTTGAGCAAGTTAAAATTATAGCATCCTTTGTCCTTAAGAGATTAACTGCTTATAACAGCGAGGCAAGACAGATACGAACAGGTTTTTAGGAAAAGTCATTTCAGTGAGGAGCGGGCTCTTATCAACCAGTTCCAGGTTTTTCCAGATTTTTCTTGGCTCCTATTAGTGTGCCTTTGTACATTGGAAAGTGGTAACACATGAATTGCTGCATCTTTAAGTATGCAATCAGCACTGCATATATCAAGGCAGGAACCAGAATATTCATGATCTGTTGAAAATCATAACCTGAGTGTGCTTCTTTTCATTTCTTCTCATCTCCACAGTAGTCTTCCTGAAGGAGAAAGAAACTGAAGAAACACAGAAACTGAAGAAGAAATGGCAACGTGTGTCTGTAAGACAATAATAAAAATAAGTAAAATACTTATTTTTCCAAGGTGACACCTGTTTAGTAAGACTGCTTGTTGGGTAGGGGGTGTTTGGTTTAATTCCAAATATCAGGTTGCAACAGCCTTTCAGAAGAAAGAATGTTGTTTCTATGCACTACTTAAATGATTAAAGTATCTAGTACCTCTAGGGTTCACTTACAGTTAAAAAATACCTGTATATTTTAGGCCTGATTTCCAGAAATGTCAGGATATATTTTGACACTCTCATTCAGCAATTTTTTTTTACTATTCAATTTGGTATTTGTAGCAAAAGAAACATTAAACTTGAGGATCTTTTGTTCCTTTGAGTTTTGCTTCTACTGAAAAATAGACTGGGAAATCAGACTACACCTATATTTATTTTAAATACTGTTTTCCAGAAGACTCGATAGAAAGCTGAAATTTATTTGGAAAATCCTGAGCTGTATGTTCTAAATTCAGTAAAGCTCTTGACAAACGCGGTTCTTAAAGTTCTTTTCTTTTTTAATAACAGATTTTTAGACCTTTCTTCTTTTTCCAGTAGCATAAGGAGGTAGTTGCTGAGTCTGTTAGGAGCTTTTTGTAAGCATGTATGCCTGCGTATGCATAGGCAGTAGACAAAGTTTTCGGAATAAAATTGCCATTAAGACCTTTTTGTATTGATTTTGATGTTTTCAATATTTCTGTCTTAAAATCATACTGTGTTGTAAAAGATGGTCTACATCGATGTGTATTTTAGAACTGGTTTATCACATCAGATTTCCTTTACCAATTGTTAAAACTCAACAGCCTCCCTATCCTGCCACAAACTGCACGTTAATCACTCCACTGATGTGCTTATGAAATTCAAAACAAGACAACCTCTACTCTGAACAGAGATTGTTTACTGGTGAATAACAGCTCTATTTTTTGGCTTTTAACACCACCAACTTCTTGCAACCTTCCAAACATTCTTTTCTTTTGTACTCTGGCAAAGAGACTCTCGATAACTCCCTAGATGCCTAATCCATCAGCCTGACCCGCTGCCCGTTCTGATCCCAATTTACTTCTCAGTCATACAGACTGTGAGGGTTAACCCTTCCCTCAGTAGTTCAACCTCTGTGGAGGTAATATGCTCTGCCTCCTCACCCAGCTCCCTGAGAATCTTGGCACGCTCAGTTTACCTACAGAACAATAGAATTGCACAGGTTGGAAGGGATCTTTCAGATCATTGAGTCCATCAACCTAACTGATAAAACCCATCACTAACCCATGCCCCTCAGCACCACGTCTGCCTGGCTTTTAAATACTTCCAGGGATGGAGACTCCACCATTTCCCTGGGCAACCTGGTTCAATACTTAATAACCCTTTCGGTGGAGAATTTTTTCCTAATATCCATCCTAAACCTCCCCTTGTACAACTTGAGGCTGTTTCCTCTTGTCCCATCTCCCATGACTTGGAAGAAGAGACCAACACCTTGTTTCAACCTCCTTCCAGGGATGTGTAGAGAGAGAGGTCTCCCCTGAGCACCCTTTTTTCCAAATTGAACAATCCCAGTGCCCTCAGCTACTCTTCACAAGACTTGTTCTCCAGACCCCTCACTAGCTCCGTTGCCCTTCCCCTGACACGCTCCAGCACCTCGATGTCTTCCCTGTAGTTAGGGGCCCAAAACTGGACACAGCTATCAAGGTGGGGCCTCACCAGTGCCTAGCACAGGGGGACAATCACTTCCCTAACCCTGCTGGACACTCTGTTCCTGATACAGGCCAGGATGGTCTTGGCCTTTTTGACCACCTGGGCATCCTGCTGGCTCGTTTTCAGCCCACAGTCAACCAACACCCCCAGGACCTTTTCTGCCAGGTGCCAGGCAGACAAACTCAATGATGCTCTTCCTGTTGCTTTCAGCTTTTCTTTCCTTCCTTTCCCTGCACACAGAGATTACAGCATCGATGATTTCTGCTGAGGTACCAGATGAGTGGGGAGGTGCTTCCATAGCCAGATAAGAGCATAACTGTGTGCAGATCTGCCTCCTTGCACCATCCAGTAGCATAAGCTTGTGAACAGAGCTGATACTGTGCACAAATTTGGACTTGTATCCCCAGCTGCTGTCATCAGACTCTAACATTTAACCTTTTGAGGAACTCCAGAGACATTCAAGTAGATTTGCTCTCACAGTTTTGCATAATACAGTAATCAACCACTTTTGCTGACAAATCAGCCAAACTCCATTTCCCCAAACTCATTCATACTCGTTTGGAATCTGAGCGAGCATTCCAAAACAGGAGATGGAGATTTGAGTATTTATGAGCTGTTTGCGATCAAAGTGACATCTTACCATGTTTCTGTCTGACAAAGTAACTGACAGAGGACAACTTCAGTTCATCAAAGTGCTGCTTTTTTTTTGCCTGGCTTTTACTGGTAGCAGTTGCTTGTCAGGATGGAATAAATTAATGATCTGTAACTCTTCCTGCTGTTAACATCTCAACAGCAGGAGGACTTTTCCACTTGGGGTGTTTTCTTACTGGGCTTTAGCCTTGTTACGTGGCTGGGTTCAAGATTTGCTTAGAATTGTGTTGGAGGTTTCACTGATTCAGTACCTGAGCTTAAATAAAGGACTCTTGACACTCTGCATAACATAACAGCACTGGCTCACTCAGGCTACAAATGCTTAAAAGTGGAGCTTCTTTGTTGGCAAAGTAAGAATTTCTTGCAGTAAATAATGTACACACACTCAATTTAAAGATAATCTTTCATCAAAGAGCTTTAGAACAGCAAGAAAGCCTAAATAAGAACAGTATGGCATGCTGTCCCCCTGTACTCAGCACTGGTGAGGCCACCCCTTGAGTATTGTGTACAGTTCTGGGCACATCAGCACAAGAGAGATTTGGATGGGCTGGAGTGAGTGCAGAGGAGGGACACGGAGCTGGGGAAGGGCCTGGTGCATCAATCTGATGAGGAGCCATTGAGGGAGCTGGGACTGTTGAGTTGGAGGAAGAGGAGGCTGAGAGGAGACCTCATCACTCTCTACAACTGCTTGAAAGGGCATTGTACAGAGGTTGGTGCTGGTCTCTTCTCACAGGCAATTAGCAATAGAACAAGAGGAAATGCCTTCAAGCTGCAGCAGGGTAGGTTTAGGCTGGCCCTTAGGAAAGAATTCTTCCCAGAAAGAATTCTCAGACCCTGGAATGCTCTGCCCATCGAGGGGGTGGAGTCCCCAACTTTGACTGTGTTTCAGAGTCAATGAGATGCGGTGTTAGGGGATCTGGTGTAGGGGAGAACTTTGTATGGCAGTGCTGATGGTTGGACTGGATGATCCCAACAGTCTCTTCCAACCAGAATGATTCTGTGATTCTAATGATTGCTATAGAATGATTCTTTTTTTAAAGACATTCTTTAACATTTTTAGGAAATCTTTAGGAATCTTTAGGACTTTTGGGAGAAACTAAGGAGAAAGCCCATGATTCCCTCCAGTCTTTGTTTCAGAAATTGATTCTTTAGTTATGCATGAAGAGAATAGACACCCCAAATTCTCATGTATCTCCTTACAGCTGCAAAGGAGTCCTTTAAAGGACCCTCCCTGTTCTTAAGGTAGCAAGGTAAAGGGGGACCTATTTGGAGGTGAGTGTGGAGCAGATGAGTGGAGAGAGGAACAGTAGTGGGGATGAGCTCTCCTCCACCAGAATCTTGCCTCCCTCCACCCCATCCAGGCTTTTCAGAAAATACCAGGGAGGGCCAATGTGTTCCCAAATCAGCTGTGTTAGGGGGTTGCCCTAATCACCATGGGTTAATTATCAACCCATGAAGGTTTTTGTCAGTGTTGGGATGATGGTTGGATTAGATGATCGGAAAGGTCCCTTCCAGCCTCAGCAATTCTGATTCTTTTCTGCACTGCTGAACCAGGAGCGGGTTTCTCAGCAGTTGGGGACATTGGCATCACTCATCTGACCATAGACGTTCAGGTTCAGGCTGCTTCAGACTTTTATCAGCAGCAGCGGAATCTAATAGGTGGGTTTAGAGTATGGGAAGCCTATGTTCTGAGAGTGCTTCCTGTGGTCTGGCTTAAAAGATTCCTTCCTGGAAATATCTGGCCTAGAAATCTTCAGTACACTGTAAGAAGACTTAGAAATATTTTATGAAGGTGAAAATGCCACAGGATGGATGAATCAGGCTGCGAGGCTTGTGGTGGTGGGACTGCACAGCACTCGAGCCTTTTCTCAGTCACATCCACTACACTGAGCAGTGCTAAAAATGCTCCACAGCCTCTTTAGTTTCTCCCCAACTCATAAACTTGTGCCCCGTAAAAATGGAAATGTTAAGCATTCAGAAGTTGTCAAAAACCAAACCTTAACATGTTTGGAATTGCCATTAAGGGAATCAGAGTGAGGAACTGTGACTAGAATGTATTACTGTGTTTCACTACTACCCAATACAGGCAAAAAAATGAAGGCATCAAAATACTGCCCCGTCTTCATTAAACCTGGCCAGTTCACATCTTTCTCCAGGTCTGGTGTCAGCATTCTGAACGTGGGTGCAGTCCAAGAACACCTGCAGTACAGGTGGTTAGTTTTTTAACATTGAACAATTTTGAAGCGTTTTTAAACTTTTTTTTAACATTCTTGGCCATCTGCCTACTGACTTTATGAATTACTGTGGAGAAAGATTAATCATGTGACACCATTCTGACAGTTACTGAACCAGCTATTGCCCAGAGTTAATAGAGAATAAGAATTATTTTATAAAAGCTCTAAAAGAATCACCTGGTTTATAGTTGCTGGTTGGTTTTTTTTCTGGAAATCATAGAATCATAGAATCATAGAATCATAGAATCATTTAGGTTGGAAGAGACCCCTGGGATCATCAAGTCCAACCATCAGCCCTACTCTACAAGTTCCCCCCTACACTAGATCT
>VZTM01022852.1:175776-200257 GCA_013400555.1 Jacana jacana
AAATAAAGAACTTGGCTCTGCAAATGGAGTGTGGGTTGGAGCAAGCACACGAACCAAGTGCAGAATAGTTTTTTCTTCTATCACAAGATAATCACCTATGATGTCATCTCTAGGAAAGCTTTCCTACCCATCTGAAGACGGGGTTCTAAGAAATATGAGATTAATTTCTATCAGGAAATACTGCATCCCTCTGCTGTCTACATGATTGAAGGTGCTTATGAGACTTGCTTCGAATGTAAGCTTGATTCTTAGATTAATCCCACCTCACACAAATGTAGTTGGCTACAGGACTAAAGAACATATCCAAAAATAAATGAAAAGTATAATCTTGGTGCAATTAACACACAAAATCCCATGACTGGAAAATTGTTTACCATGAGCTTGCCAGAGGTTTTGTGGTCATGAGCTTCCATGGGGAGGGTTAAACGGCTTTGTTTTGTTAAATTCCTGACAAATAATCTGACAAACTAACCTATGCCTCTGACTTACATAAATAAATGCATTCATTACAAATATAATGAATAGAAAACAAATCTGCACATATGAATGTGAAATGAGTAAAAAATGTAGACAAACCTAAAAGTCCCAGGAAAAACTAGCAAAAACTGGAATATCTTCTGATGAAAACAAGGTTATTGAGCCTGACATGAACTATAGAGGGTGAGACTGGAGAGAGGTAGGCTAAACTAGGGAAAAATTATCAGCCAGAATTTCAATCTGTGAAGAGTATCTCGCAATTGGGAAATCCGCTTAGTAAAGAGCTAGTCTGGGAGAACTCAAATAAAGCTACTACTACCTTCATAAATGGGTTAGAACTGTTTATCCACTGCTCCACAAAATAAAGTTGCAAAGGCTGCCAAAGTTTTTAAAAATAACTTTTGCTGAATTTCAAAAACTGTTTGAAAATTAGAAGACAGATGATTCCCTTCCCTTGGAGAGCTGCTCAGATTTTATTCCCAAATACTGTTGAAAGGTAATGGAAGATATCATCATCTCAAGTGTGCTTGGGATAATGCATTTTTATAACTTCTTATCTAATTAAGACAGGGAAAGTTTATCTTAATTATTTGACATTACTTTTAAAGAAGAAATTGACACCGATTAGAGCAAGACATAGATGTGTCTTAAAACAATATTTTACTTTTCCCTCGGTTCAAATAATTTATGTCCAGTGTTACTAAGGGAAACACACAATTGAAACATAAAGTAAAATCATGTCCCTCTCATTTCAGTCTATACATGAGTAAGTATAAAAGATGTTCAGACACTCTCTGAAAATAGTCTCAAGAGTATGAAATTATAGAGAAATATAAAATCTAGGCAGTAATTTGTCCATAGTGTCATATATGCGATACCTGTGAAGTTTCTAGAAAGTTCCAGATACTCCTCGCATTCAGTCACCGTTTGGGAACATTTCCTGGCTAAAATGAAGCCTTTTGAGAGAAAAATTATCAGAGGAAATTTAAATGCTGATATGGGAGTGCTCTGGGAGAACAGACTGACCTTGAGTTAGAGGAATCCCTTCCTAAACGCAGACATTTCCTTTCCTTGCTGGCTGTTCAAAAGAAGGTGCCGGACCTATCTTCTTGTCTTTGCAATAGAATAACTTCATTTAGATTTATTTTGTGAGGAGATTAATTAATATGAAGGCTTTATCCTGCCGTTTTATGTATGGTAGAATTTACATAATAAGCCTAATAGTTGGACATTATGTTTTGACTGTTTTTCTTTAAAATTTCAGTGTCGGTGGCATGAGGTTTAGTGCTGCAAGCTCAGAAACAAAAACACGAGCAGAGTGGAGCCACAGAGTTCAAACACGATTTCTTATCTTTACCTTCTGTCTATTTAGTTAATCTTCCAGTCATACTTGAAATTATGCAGTGTAGTGATAATACATGTAGCACACTCTTCAGATCTTTCTTTATCCTGCTTTCCAGGCAAACACAGATTTCCTTGCACCTCCTTCAGCACATCTTTTTAAAAGATATAAGGTGGTTTGTGTAGTCCAGTTAAGAAACCTCTATAGAATACCAAAGCACAGTAGATATTAAGAAAAACAAATGAAAATTACAGTTGATACACATTCACTCCTTGAATCCTATCATTCAAATATTTGACGTCAAGACACAGGTTGTTTGCCCAACTAAACTAAGTAACCAAATAAAAAACCCCAAAGGACATCACAACTGAAAGGCAGAATTATGTGATGATTTTCAATAACTTTAAAATTATCTAAATTTTTTCCACCCTGGTAGTGAGGAATTCACATTTTAGAATCACAAGCATTATAAAACTGTCCCACAGAAAATAAGGTCGAAGTAATATGCACATAAAAAGATCAAAACTGAGTCTTCAGATGATCCACGGAATATTTCTTCTTGAAACTGAGGTGCTTTTAAAGTTCAGAGTTTCATGAAAGGCAATCTTTGGCTAAAATCAATGTACCAGCAAGATAAAAGGTGCAACAATATGACTGCAGTGATCAAAGCTTTTCAAAAGAATGATCCACTCTTTTTAAACCACATGCCAGGCAACAAGTCCTTTAAATGCAATATGGCTTGTACCAAAGGAAGAAATGATGAAACTCTGTAAATCCACAAGAAATATAGCAGTTGTGTTTTACTACATTGGGAGCTTTAGAAGTGACAATGACTTGACAAAAAATAACTTCTTTTATATACAGTGTAAAAAAACAGGCAATAATGAGTACAGCTAGTGTTAAAAAATAGCTTAAGGAAACGGGTCTGTTGCAAAGTCCTGTGCATAAATTCCACAGCCTTCTGTTGGAGTAAGGGAAAAAAAAATAAAATTCAAATAAGTAGGTTGACGTGCTCATTTCTGAGAAAGAAACTAGTTTTTCCCCTTCCTCAAGTAGGAAAAATGCAAACTTGATACGTAACTGCAGGAAAAGCAGGAAGGTAAAAAACCTGATTTAAACTCATATGACATAAAGTGTAGAAAAGGGGATGGAGAATGCCTGATGAAGAATCACACTGCAAACAGTTTTACTGCCTTTGTGTTTGCCTCACTGGTCAGGAGCATCTTGGGCCTCCTTCTCTGCAAAGTTCTTCTCTGAGCGGTGGCATCAACCCCTTTCTTTATGGGCAAATATCAGAACCTAAGAAAGCTCATCAGAACTAACACTAATTGGCCTCTTTGTTGCTAGGCTCAGTAATGAGGAGAAAAATTATATGACACAAATTTAAAAAAAAAAAGAAAAGAAAAGAAACCCTAGAGGTCTCTTCTGGCCTGGACCATTCTAAAATTCTATTATTCTCAGTGGTGACCAGTGACAGGACAAAGGGCAACGTACACAAGTTGGAGCACAGGAAGTTCCAACTGAACATGTGGAAAAACTTATACTTTGAGGGTGGCAGAGCCTTGGAAGAGGCTGCCCAGAGAGGTGGTGGAGTCTCCTTCTCTGGAGACATTCTAAAGCCTCCTGGACACGTTCCTGTGAGCCCTGGTCTGGGTGACCCTGCTCTGGCAGGGGGTTGGAGGAGATGATCTCCAGAGGTCCCTTTCAACCCCAAACATTCTGTGGTTCTGTAAAGGTCATGTATCTGTTGATATACTAAATAGCTGGCTCTAGAGTAGGGACTTCAGAACCATCATTAAAGAATAAAGCATCTCCTTAGTGAACCAAGCAAAAAGCAGCCAAACTGCTGCTGTATGCTTTATTTTGAAATATGCAGAATTATTTTTTCCTAAAGAACAACTTGACTCCTCTGAACGCTCCCAACCCATCCAGCAGTGCCAGGAATGGCATGTGACAGAAGTTAGAAACCAGTCCTCAGCATCAGGGACTATTCTGGACCTCAGGGAAAGGCGAATTCTTAGGAAAATCCATAGCTATTACTTGATCCCACTGTTATATTAATTGCTTGTCATGTCATTAGTAGACATAGTTAAATACAGGGAATACTGTATTAGGACTAAAGAAATCGTACAACTCTACCCTCAGCACGTCAAGGCTCAGGGTTTAGATGAAAGTTCTGATTCATTTCAGCAGCATTGACACTGCATGAAACATTCCTGGATTTGCTTACTGTTTCTCCAGGGGGCATTAGTACAGGACAAAAATGTGATTAATGTGTGAATAGTTTATTGGACCTGCTTAAAAGCTGAGAGTCAACCCTTCTCAAAGATTTTTAAATGGGAAAAAAAAAAAAGAATAAAATAAAGAGTGATTTCACTTAAGATTATTGGCATTGCCTGTTCAAGTTGAATGAATGACAGCTTTCTGAGAGCAACTCCATTGTGCTTTTGTTGTTTTCCTTACTTTTTTTTCCCCAGCAACCTGATAAAACATAACCTTGAGACCAAACAAGGGGCATTTACAATTCTACCCACAAGTTAGGAAATAGCAAAAATCTTACATTCTGAGGAGGCTGAGATTACACACATGCGCCCCTCAATGAAAAAAATCTGGCCAGTAGTGATTACAGAATTCAATCATTTTACCGAGAAGGTTAGAAAAGAACTTGATTAGAGACCTTTAAAAGATCTTTTGTTCATAGAGCATTTTCTGTGTAATATAATATCTTCCATCAAATAATGGACTTCACCAACATAACTGTGTTCCCTTCGGTTTATTAAGTTGTAGTACTTGCTCAAAGTTATTAGTTCTCGTTCATTTTGTGCTCTTCGTTTGTGTCTGAATCAACTGATTTTGTATCTCTGAAGCCCCCTATGAAGATAAAGGCCTAATACAAGACATTACTTACAGAACAAGCAGTTAGGTCGTATGAGACAACTAATATAATCAGCAAGCAGTGCAATACTCAGTACACTCCTCTCTCTGAGGACATTTGATCCAGCATCTCGCACCTCCTCAAAGAATACTCTTCCATATTCCTCCAACTTCATAGAATCATAGAATGATTAGAGTTGGAAGGGACCTTAAAGATCATCCAGTTCCAAGCCCCTGCCCTGGACAGGGACACCTTCCACCACACCAGGTTGCTCCAAGCCCCCTCCAACCTGGCCTTGAACCCCTCCAGGGATGGGGCAGCCACAGCTTCTCTGGGCAGCCTGGGCCAGGCTCTCACCACCCTCACAGCAAAGAAGTTCTTCCTGAGATCTCATCTAAATCTCCATTCTTTCAGTTTAAAACCATTACCACTCATACTATGGCTCCTCTCCCTGATCAAGAGTCACTACCCATCTCTCCTGGAACCCCTTTCAGGATAGGAAAGGGCTCCAAGTTCTCCCTGGAGCCTTCTCCAGACTGAACCCCAGCATCTCTTTCAGCCTGTCTTCACAGCAGAGGGGCTCCAGGCCTCAGATCATCTTCGTGGCCTCCTCTGGACCCGTTTCAACAGATCCATGTCCTTCCTGTGCTGAACTTCTATTGCTGCAGCTTTGGTATGCGGCAAAGAACTATTCAATAAGCCAAATGAAGTAAGAATGTCTTTAAACTGAACAAGGGGAGATTTTTAAACTGAAAGAGGGGAGATTTAGATGTGATATTAGGAAGAAATTATTTGCTGCGAGGGTGGTGAGACACTGGCCCAGGTTGCCCAGAGAAGTTGTGGCTGCCCCCCATCCCTGGAGGGGTTCAAGGCCAGGTTGAACACAGCTTGGAACAACCTGCTCTGATGGGAGGTGTCCCTACCCAGGGCAGAAGGGTTGGAACTTCATGGACTTTAAGGTCCCTTCCAACCCAAACCATTCTACAATTCTATGTCTGTGTATATTAGACATTTCAACACACTCTCACTAGAAAATCTGTCAGTCTGGATGTGTAGAGAAAGGAAAAGGACACTTTCCTTACTTCTGCAATAAAGCAGTTATTAGGACATTTCAGATCAAGAAAGTGGACCCGTGGGACAAGGTAATAGGTAGAATAACAGATCTGGCCATTATTACATACTCAGTTGAGCTTATTACCTCCAGAGCACGCAGTTGGAGAGAACACCAACTGTGCAACGGCACTCCCTGGTTTAAGAACTCGCTGTTTTATTAGGGAAGAAAGACATGGAAGAAACTAAGTTTCCTTTGCAGCTCCTGTTAATTTCTGCCTGCCTAGATTCCACTGTGGTTGAGACCAGCTTACATCCTTAGGATTTCACTGTAGACTAACAGAGAAGAAAAAATAAAAATAAAGAAAAGAAAAAGAGTCTAAAGAACCAGAAAGGCAAGCTAACTACTAAAAAAAATATTTCATAAAGACAAAATATGCTTATTAGTGAAGAACAGTTGAACAGTGAAGAACAAAAGTTCACAAATTTGGAGCATTTTTGAAAGGGAGGAAATTTATATGAAATTGATACAGTCACAAGACTTTTTTTAATGACTAATTATAAACCATAAGTTTTTAATGTACTATCTTGGCCCAGAGAGACATAAATCTGATTTTTAATTTTTTCTTTTAGTTTTTCAGACCTGAAAAGACATCTTTTTAAAGCATACCCTCTGTGGACAGATTTCTGTTGCAACCATTCTCTCTTTCTCCTTGAGATGAGCTACTTCACTTTTTTTCTTTCTTCTTTCATATCACCTTCGAGGAAGCCTAATTTCTTCAACCTACAGGGATTTTCACTAATCCCCCTCTGAGATTATCAGAAAGCCCACATCCCTGCCCTGTGAAGGCTGTATGTGGGTTTATTCTTCAGAAGCACTTATCATATATTTCTCCCACCCCAAAAATAAAGACTGCCAATTCTAGATTGAGCAGATAAGGGTTTATTCTATTTTCTTGCATTTTTACCTGGGTGTTTTGCTAACTTCATGTAGCTTCATCATATCTCAAAGAAAGGCATCTCTCTCCTGTCTATTGCTACCAGCCCATCCTTAAGAAATATAGTCCTATGCTGAGAAATGTAAAGGATTTCTATGATTTAAATGCTATTATACTGTATAACAAGTCTATGGAGGATACCTTTCCAACAGGGAATTTCCTAGCCCAATAGGGAATATCCTAGCCCAACAGGCTTGACTACTGCATGTTATTAATTTCTAATCCCCAGCCAAAAATACAAACTTGAATCCACTTTAGGTAGTGGAGGGTTTTTTTATATAAATTATTAGCACTGATTATGCTGAAAGAGTAATCTTTGTTTCTAACAAGTCTTGTATGAATCTCAAGATTTCTTTCTATGTAGATTGATTGTGTCTTTCTGTCTGTGCAGCTGCCATACGTATTCAGTGTTCCCAACACAAACTCAGCACCTGGATCTTGGAGAACTGAGTCCTGTGGTTTGGATGTAGTTTTCTTCCTGTTTCATTAAGTTATTTTATATTTTAATTCTTAAAATTTATGGGGTTTGTTATCTAAACTATCCAATAAAATTTAAACCTCACTAAAACACTTGTATTTTGCTCATGGATGGGTAAGAAAGGAAAGTTTACTGAAGACTGTATTAAATTAAGAATTCCTGTTTTTAAAAATAAAACATCTTCAGCTATAGCTGAACAACAGGATGACATGGACAACAGGATGATCATGAGCCAGCAATGCATCCTTGTGGCCAAGAAGGTCAAAGCATCCTGAGGGGAATCAGGAAGTGTGGCCAACAGGTGGAAGGAGGTCATTCTCGCCCTCTGCTGTGCCCTGGGGGTGCTTCCAGCTGGAGCACTGGGTCAAGTTCTAGGCTCCGTGATTCCAGAAGGACAGGGAACTGCTGGACAGGATACAACAAAGGGCTACAAAGACCTTGGGCTACATTGTCCAGAGAGGTGGTGGAGTCTGTCTCCAGAGACATTCAAAACCTGCCTGGACATGTTCCTGTGGGACCTGCTCTAGGAGGACCTCCTTTGGCAGGGGGATTGGACTGGATGATCTCCAGAGGTCTCATCCAACCCCATATCATTCTGTGATTCTGAAAATCCAGCCCAATATGTATCTTTTAGACATTTTAATAAGGGTGTCAATGGGAAAAGCAGTGGCTGTAGAAATTTCTAGGTATTTTACAATTAACTCAGTTCAACATGCAAATGTTTTATACACAGGGCTTACTTGGATCCATGATTCAGCATTTCTGATATTACAAATCTGTATTAAACTAAGAGCTCTTTCTATTTCTCAAAAACACTTTTTGAGGGCAGCAGGGTAGTGAAACAGAGTTAAGTGTGTGGGGACCGATAGAGTGCTCTCGCCGCATTACTTCAAGCCGCTCTACGGTTTATCATTTTGCCTCAGAAAGCTTGCAAAATGTGGCAAATCAAATCTGTTTTTGAATGCCTGTCTACCTCTGATTTGTTCCACAATTCAGGGAAAAATTCCTCTTGACATGTTATATTGCAGGCACGGTGCCAAAGACAAAAGCAATGATATCTGTAGCAGGCGGCACTGTGTGGCAGATAGTCGGGATCTTCAAGGTGAAATCAAGTCAACAGCTATTATGCTATTGATCTGACCTCTCCAAATTTGGATCATGAACTGCACAAAGGACTTATTTCCTTAAATGACGGTACTTTTGAGAAGCTTGTCTATGATTCTATAAGCAGCAACTCTTGTGTAAAATGAGATGTTTATGATTACAATATAATAATGCAGCGAGCAGAAATCCAGGCCTGGTAGAAGCCTTGAGAAGTAGGAACACTGGCCATGGTGTGCAAGACTGCAGGCATGGGGTGACAGGAGATGGAGACCTAACACTGGAGATCCCAAGGAGCTCGTAGGTGATCAGTTAAAGAAATGGAGCTGGGGGAAAAAAAAATCACTTTTAGGGGTAATAAAGAGAACTAAGACTGTCTTGCTGTTAATGACAGACTGTACTCCCCCCTCAACCAACACCAGACTCGTGTCATTGACCTTAGGAGACAGAAAAGCAGTAGCAGGATGAGCATAGCACCAGGACAAGGTGAGGTTGTCAGCGAGTCTACATGTAACAGTTTTAACAGCATCGCTATTACTGAGACTTTTCCATTCTGCTTTTCTTTCCTTCTTCTCTATTTTTTTTTTGCAATAATTAGATGTGGGCTAATAACGATTCCTTGATTAGACTGTTAAGATTTCAATTATACTAATAATAAATTCTCAGCTTTATATACGTAACATTCCCTTTTCGCCCGTAACATGATTTTGAGCATAACGAGTTATATGAGAATCTACAGAGTTCTTAGTAGTAGTAAAACCAGAAGCAGCTCGCTTATTCTGTATGCAGAGCCAATTCAGTGCAATGATTAGTGCAGCTTTCATCTTATTCCAATAACTATGAGCTAGAGATAAAAAAGCATATCCCAGCCGAAGGAATAATGTTTTGTTCCTCTGATCCCTCTGCAGACAAATGTGGTTTCGTTCAGTTGACCTCCAATGTTTCTGCAATGAAATGGTGATTAATATGCGGTGGGTATCGTTTTAACTTGCTGTGAAAAGGAACCAGCGTATAGTTAACGAGTCTTTCATCTGGGCCTTCATTGCTGTGCTGGTGAAAATCCAGTCAGTTGCTAGAAATACCATGGAATCCACAGCCTTTTTTACGAATGTGGACAGAGGTCAGGCTACTTCTCACTGTGTCTCCAACAAAAACGAATAGTGATCAATAATAAATACTTTCCACACTTTTTACTTTGCATTATGAATGCGATTGGAATAAAATATAGCACGTATATAGTCATTGAAAGGCTGAGAGAGCTGGGACTCTTTAGCCTGGAGAAGAGAAGGCTGAGGGGAGACCTTATCAATGCTCACAGGTATCTGAAGAGTGGACTGAAGGATGGAGCAGATATACATTGTACATTGACAATACAGAAATTTCCCAATTTTTAAGTTACAATTAAATGGTACTGGGATTACAAATGGTCTGTTACCAAGACAGACTGACACCTGAAATAAAACAGTACAAGTTTCTAAAAGATACATGCCAATGTAAATCCTCCATTCAGCATTATGGAATGTGAAAACAACAATAATCACAGTCTCTCAGCCATGAAGTCTCTGGTGCTCATTGCGTTTTAACTTATATGTCTTTCACAAACATCCCACAGTTTAACCTCTTTATTCACTGAAAATACTAGCTAAGAACATAAAAAAAAGCTCTAGTGGCTTAGATCATTGGTCTTTATCCTGTAGCAGTGCCGCGGCCAGGAGCAGTCGAGCCCGACGCCATCAATCAGGAAGCCATCAATCCGCCATTCCAGCCAGCACCCGAATCCGGAAGCACCAGGGAGCACTCCTCTCAGCAAGCACTCACAGTCGGGAAGCACACATAGTCGGGAAGCACCCCCCAGGCAGCACATAGTCGGGATTATCACGTCGGGGTCACCATAAATCTCCGTAGCAGTAAATCACGTCGGGGTCACCATAAATGCCGCGGCCAGGAGCAGTCGAGCCCGACGCCATCAATCAGGAAGCCATTCCAGCAGCACCGAATCCGGAAGCGCACCCAGGAAGCACTCCTCTCAGGAAGCACTCACAGTCGGGAAACACACATAGTTGGGAAGCACCCCCCAGGCAGCACCAGGGAGCACACCTATCGTTCTACAGTTACAGGTCCTCATTCGCTAAGCACTACATTGCGGATAGGGAGAGGGATATTGTCCACGAGCTTTCCACACACTTTCCACAGGCTTAAAGTTGCCCCATGATTGGCTACAACATTTGTGTCATTTGCTGTTTCCCACACTTTGTTTCGCCTTCACTATACTTCGTTTCGCTTACTTCCACTTACTTTGCATATGTGCCCTTTCAGTAACTCCCTCTTAAAGGGCCTGCTCTCAACATAGCAGTGACAGAACATTCCATTTACAGACAATACAGGCGCAGAGTTCTATTATTTCACTCGTATCCTCCAAACAGGACATTTTGAGACAGTTTTCAGATGTTAGAGGCTACATCCCTGCATATTCACTGTAGCAACCCCAGTTTATGGTCCCTTGTCCATGAATGTGCAGTCCCATTTTGAAATTTATTATATCCTTTGGTGTCCTGGGGCAACTCTAGAAATCATTTCTTTTTCTGAGTCACTAATTATTCCCTTTTCTCACACCTCTAGGCTTTTTTCCTTAGTCTTCCTTCTGCTTATTGTTCAAACTTTTCCTCCTTGAAAAGACTCTTAGAATGCAGCCCTACATTTCTATTTTTCTATATTCCTTGGAAAATAGACAGTCATTAAACATACAGTGAAGGTACCAATCCACAAAGTAGGAGCTGCAGGCTCTCTTCAAACATCTGCCAGACTTCTAGCTAACTGGTCTTTGAGGATCCCTCTTGTGGATCAAGATAAGAGGAGATGACCTTAGACTCCATCACAACTTATTCTTGGTCTTAACAAAAAATATAATCTGTATTTTATTTTTATCCCCATCCTAAGTACCACAATATTTTGAAACATCCATGTTTCTTTTCTTTAAAAGGAAACTAATTTGAATTGTTAGATCTCCTCTGAGGATGTCATTCTCAGCAAAGGGAAATTCGTAATGAATGTTCATTAATGTTCTTTATAAGTTCATTAAAGCTGCCTGTGCACTATGTTTATGAACATCTTTGATAAACATTTGGATTTGTTGTGCATGAACTGCTGATGAATAGTCATTAAACTGTCCCTAAGTTTATTCATTATGACTGCTTATTAATTTCTCATGAATTATTGTAAAATTCAAGCTGCTCTAGCAGTCATCCATAAACAAAGAACAGTCATTCACAGTATGTATTACTTATTAGAAATAAATTAAAAATATAAGTTCATTTCTAATGATTAATACATAGAAAATGTACTTTGTTCTGGCAGTAACTTAATCAAATCTAAGGCAATTTCAGAGTAAATTACTGAAAATTATGTTATAATTTGGAGACACGCTTTAACTTATGAGTCATCTGACAGCCAAATTTGATCCACAGTGCTGCAAAGTAGCACTCAACTTCTTGAGTACGACCAGATCTGTTTAGCTTGTTGAACATGTCTCTTCTCTATATTGGCAATATTAGGGGAATAATTTCTGCTGGGAGAAAATAACACACACTCTTCACACGCTTCTATTAACTAATTTTTAAGTAATACAAAAGCATCTGCTCCAAAAAAAATCCAAACACATCACAATTACAGAAATTCATACAACTCTAATTTCCTTGCCCTGCGTACAACTCCGAGTACTCAGCCACGGAAGTTTTTCCCTATCAAATTTCATAGCTTTGAGAGGCACCATATTCCTTTGACCATAGGACAGAGCAGAAATTTCTAAACTAGATTTCGATTTAGATCACATACAGGTAATAATTTGGGCCTTGCTGTCTCTATGCCATGACAGACACACCGGTGCTTAGCATCCGGATAGCTCAGATATAGAAAACTTAAAGCTAGCTTGGATATGTACTGTAAGTCTTTATAGTCATCTCCACTGCACTCACACCCGTTACAAAGCTGTTCTCACTGACTTGTTTTGTTATTAACCAAACAATGAGTATTTGAGGTTTGTCCAGTTTTGATTTATAAACATTACCTCTAATTTTTGGGTTTGATTGGTTATCACCATAGAGAGTATTTTTCACAACTATCATGAATGCAGACCTTCCAGCCTTTATTTATTTTCAAGGAAAGAGAGAAGTAATGGAAACAGAGTGAAGTAAAAGGATGTATTAAGTCACTGTGCAGCAGTTGCTGTGGGACTGTGATAATCGGAAAAAAGTCAGGTAGGCTGGAGATGACAAATGCTATAGAGAGGTCAAAAAGGTCAAAAAGATGCTAGCAAATGCCAAAAAAGTGTTCCCACGGGATAGTTTCTGAAAAACTGGACCCTCAACAAAAGAGAGGACTTTCAGGACAAAGAACCCAGTCACCATAAAGGGCTCACAAAACAAACAGATAGTGTGGTTTTATTTTTAATAAGCTCAGGTTTGATGAAATTCCCTGTGACAAAATTCCAACTGAGAGGAGATCCTTTGGGTCTCATCAGCAGGATATTAGTTTCACAGTATGGTGTTTCCAGACTTCAAACTTAACTTCTAATCTCTAGCAATACATTTGTATAAGTACGTATTGTCTACACGAATAAATATTCAGTCATTCAAGTAACGTCATCGTTTTCTATTCCTCAATGGCCTACTCAGAAGTAATTTAAAAACAAATTAGACAGAAAACATGTACTCCTCTTATTTCTATTTTATAAAAGTGGTAGCTAGTGCTCCCTCTCCTCCCTTTAAGGACATGATTTATGCACACAGGAAGGAGGTATGGGATTTCAGGCTTTAGGCTTTCCTCTCCTGTGGCCCATCCAGGGCCACACATGTCTGGAATCTGATGTACAGAATGTGGGTTTCTCACACAGCCAGTCAAAACTGCTTGTAAATAAAACCATCCATCGGACTTCTAGTACATTTCCAGTAACATAAATAAGAAGAGTCTATATCAGGAGGTGTTAATCAAATTGCTTCTCTTTCCTTTATCTTCTCTTTTGTTGCCTTTTTAAATTACATTTTCTCTTCCTTCCGGAATCTCAGTTTTATTCTTTCTTTTGCCCACAGTTATTTTACCCCTTTTCCTTTCTTCTTTTTCCAAATAATGAAGCCAGAAATTAACTCAAATATTTTGATTTAATTCATTCCTTCAAAAATCAAACAAGACTGACAACTCTAATAAAAAAACCAAACCTGTAATCATTAATATTCTAAAACTACGATCATGCTAAGGAATTTAGGTGGACACATGAGAACTAATAAGATTATCAACAGAGATTTGTCTTCAGATAGGACTTTCCTGTTGCAGTTTGTATTCAGTTGCAAAATCTATGAAGAGGGAGAGAAAGGCAAGGACCAGCCAAGCAATAAGGGGGTTTAACAGGGAGCACTAGTGACACCCCACTTCAGCCCCAGAGACACCGGACTCCAGAACTGCCATCTGACAGGGAGCTTGCAAACACCCAGCTCACACCTTCTCCCCAACAATGTAATGAAACAAAAAGACAATTAGAAATATTTTACGAAAAACTCCTGTTTTAATACCCAAGTATATTTACACCAGCATACATTTGATTTAAAAAGCTAAAAATGTGCTGATTGCAAAAATCTCATTTAATAACCCAGAAGCTTTGTACTATTTTAGAATCTAGTCCATACGACAGAAATAAGAAGTGGTATTTGCTTTCAGTATTTGGAGCAAAAGTTGTGTTAATGGGAGTTAAGATCTTACATCAAAAGGCAGTAGGAGCTAAAACTACTTAATTTAATAAATTGGGCACTTTTGTCATTATTTAATTACCTAAAAGTAATCAAAAGCAATAACTGCGTTTTCACAGATAAGGTAGTAATTTGAGAAAGAAGGCTGATTGAGCAAGACTACCTCATGGCTTCTTTTTCTGGAATAAGCTAATTTGATAAGTATCATTTGGAAGTGCAAATCATTAAAATATACATATGTGGAAGTGGTAGCTGTAAATTAAAGAAGAAAAAAACTGGAGTAATCAGAAAATATACTTGGAGTTTTTTAACCACTGAAGAGCTACACAGGAAAAAAATCAAAAGTCCTTTCACACATGTGATGTGGGTGCTTTGCACAAACACGTAAAGGAGAACCATTCTTGACCTCAAGAGTACAATTATTTCCACTTTTAATATATTTAGTTAAATTCCAGTCTGAAATTTGTTTTGCTCTCCAAAATGAAAGTCATCTTCAGTTGGGACTATCCTGATTCTTAGCCTGATAGCAGAGACACTACTCTCATATCTCTAGATTTAATTTTTGAGTGATACATTTTTCTTCTACTAGGTATTATTTAAGCTATAAAACAAAGACTTCTAGTAGATGACTCCTAACTTTAGGAACCAGTCCTTCTGCTGATGCCAAGATGTTATGCAGATCAATAAGCACTGGGCAGGAAGGAATGGATCATATTGGCGCTGATCCCTTCAGAAACCTTGGATGGTTACAAAAGGCTAATATTCAGAAATGTCTTTGGAAGTTAGGAACACAAATTCCATTAAAACATAAAAGAACTTCTAAAAGCTGGCGTTTCAGAAAATCTTCCTTTTTAAAAGCAAAGGACAGAGACATCTAGACTCTCAGAACAAGTTGCTCTTTAAAGCATCGAAATTCATCTGTCTCTAACGACTGTAATATCTGGGCATGCATTAGTCCTCACTCTACACTGACAGAGTTAAGTTAGAAAAGACATTTATTTTTCAAACTGTGAGCCATAAAGACAGAGAGACAAAGTAATTAGCACAAGGTCATCCTGTACCTGAACTCGGAACCAAAACTGTATCATTAAAGTTCCCAGCTCTCATCTCAGACAGTAACTTATTTCTCAATCTTTTAAATAAGCACAAACTTCTATTTCCACCCCAACAGAGGCTTATGAAGTAGAAGAGAGGGAATTCATCCCTCAGCCACTGGACTCTTAGCAGTTAATTGATATTCCAACTAGATTCTTGGGATTAGGGGCAGCTTTTTTGACTTTGCTTCGCTTCTCATAGGTATTACCTGCACATACTTTTAAGATACATCAGATGAACAACAAATGTGCTCCTAGAGAGGGATTGCTTCTCCCCTCATGCCTGTTGTTCCCATCTGCTGAGACACAAGAAGACCACATCGAAGAAGTCACATGTGCAACGCCAGGTGGGCCAGCAGCTCGGAAGCCCTGTTGAAATGCTGCCTACATTGTGTGCACACCAAGGGCTTCTCCCCTTCATGAGCCCTCCTGTGGAGAACGAGACTGGAGTTGCGTGTGAAGCGGTCACCACAGTTTGAACACTCAAATAGGCATACCCTGCGGTGAATGGCCTGGTGCTGGGTCAGAGTAGAGACACGGGCGAAGCTCTTCCCGCATTGTGTGCACTGGTGTGTCTTCTTCTTTGCCCCGTGGCTACATTGGTGCCGAAGTTGGCCTGAGCTGCTGTTGAAGCTTTTCCTGCACACAGTGCACTGATAAGGACTCTGTCCAGGGGAAGTTCTTCCAGAGACAGCAACGTCCTGGAAGTCTTTCACATCACGTTTTCTCTTCCTAGACAGCTCTGTCTGTTCACCCTCAAAGGGTGGTTTCAAAGTGGTGTTCCAAGACATTTCACAACTTTGGTCACCGTTTTGGGATGTTTTTTCTCTTTGATCTCCTGATGGCAACTTGTGTTCTTCTGTATGTCTGAGCCTTTCCTGTTGGTGAGTCTCCATATTTTTTCCTCACGTCTATCAACCACTGCAGGTTAAATAAAAGAAATAAAAAAATAAAAGAAAAAAAGTTATTTGCCATTGTCTTCAAGTAGCAGACTCAACTCTTTAGAAAGCTTACTTTGGAGCCAAGAATAACCAGAGTAGCAAGCAAAATTAGGCTGTAGCCAGTTATGTTGAGAGCTGGAAGACTGCTATAAATTCACAGGAGCTGCCTTCTTCCCCAAGGTCAGATCAAGTATCTTTGATAAGGATATAATACTAGCAATAATAAGCACTCATCTCACCCCGACCACACTACTGTGGTGCTCTAGAATGCATCAAAAACTACCACTGGCCATATATACTATATATTTATATATTCTTACTCCAATTTGAAGTTTGCCTATGAGGTTGAAATAGCAAACTAAATTGCCACACGGGAGGAGCATTCTTTCACCCCGACATGAAGGAATCCACATCGCTCTCTCAACTGAATCTACATTGTCTACAGCCTGCTGTGTCAAATTTGACTTCAGTTTTAAAGAGTAGTGCTTTTAAGAGCCTAGTACTAACTCTTAGAACCACCGTAAGTGACATCAAGTAGTTTTAGAGAGTTCAAATACGGGTTTTCAAGCCAGTAGTTCCCCTCTCTGTCACTTCCTCCCATGTGCACTCCTGGGTGAATCCCTAAGTTTATTTACAAATACTTCTAAGTCCCAATTAAAGTTACTTTTTAACATGTCCTCAGTATTTTTGAGCTTTTCCTTGTGCAATAGAGGTAACAATCCTTTCACTTTTAGAATGGCATTGATGTGGAAAAGCACAAAGGTGTAGATATGACAGAAACAGATAACTCATCTGTCATGTGTGTCGTTATTTCTTTAATGCAGACTTGTCATGTAAAGTTTAGCTGTATCCTAAATTTGTAAGCAGAACCGGTCAAAGTTTTGAACAAAGTGCTTCTTAACAGATATGGCCGGGACTATTTCAGTATAGTACTCAAATCAGTACAAATCTTTGTTTTCCACTTGAATTTTAGAAAAAAGTTTCATTTCCACTTTTTCCTTCAGACTTTTGCTATTTCAGTCCATGAAGTAGAATTAAACATATTATATTTAAGTTTTCATCAAAGAGCACTCATGGATTTGAGTTACCTAGCTTGCTACTTTGTGACAAGTTGTATGCCTGAGCCTTAAGCCTCACTCTTTTATTCTGTGAGGCTTTTTCCACGTTTCAACATAATTCATGGCATGCTCAGTCCTCCAGTTACCACCTGGCAGGTAAAAGGAAAGAAGCCCTCTTGTAGGTACTAAGGCTGACCTACTTCCTTTTGTAGAACAGTCACGAGGATCTCATGGGCTCCTGCTACTTTCACAGCTCATCATCATCATCCCTTCACAAAACCCCTCATTAGATTATCATTCCCTCAAGTTCTGAGCTGTCCCTGTGAAAATCTGCCAGTGACTGCACCTTGGAAGCAACGAAGATGGCAAAACTTTAGCTGTAACTTTAAACTGCTATAGACAAAGGCCTATCATGGCAAGGAGCTGATAAAGGAACATCAAACTCCTTTCAAACTACAGAAATTAGTTTCCCTCCTGCCCTAAGGACAAAATAAAAAAAATAAATTAAAAAAAAAAAAAGCCCTCAAGTCCAGTCTCTGAGCAGCCCTAGATGGAAACTTGATGCTGGAACAGTTGCCTGGACCGAGTCACTAGACCCAGCTCTTCCTGAAAGTTATGCAGCAACAGTTATGCCCTTGATGAGTGTCCTTTATATGTCTCTGCCTTCAGCCTGTAACTCCAGTTACATAAACCCCATTGGTCCACCCAACTTAATGGAAGTTGAACTGCCTGAACCGCTGCTGCTGTTTCCCCAGGCTGACACTTTCCTCTTTCAGAATTCCTGCCTTCACTCATATAATCTCTTGTTGTCTGAAGTGTTCAGGTTCCTGGCGCTATCTCTAGGTGACAAGCAAGCTGCACCCATTCAAAGTTACCTAAATCACCACCACTGCAGATTTCCCCAGGCTGATACAAAAAGGTCTGAAGAACCTGCTGGCAGAGTACCTTGATATTTTGTCACACCTACACAACATGGACAATTACTCCATTGACAAGAATCCTACTTTTTTCAGAAATTAGTGACAGTGCCTTGCCAATCCACAAGTTTCCCAGTTATACCAGTCTCCTCTGGTGAGACCTCACCTGGAGCACCATGTGTGGGTCTCGAGCCCTCAGTAGAGGAACGACATGGACCTGATGGATCAGGTCCAGGGGAGGGCCACAAAGATGATCGGGGGGTTGGAGCACCTTTGCTACAAGGACAGGCTGAGGGAGTTGGGGTTGTTCAGCCTGGAGAAGAAAAGGCTCCAGGGAGACTTCAGAGCAGCCTTCCAGTACCTGAAGGGGCTACAGGAAGGCTGGGGAGGGTCTGNGGATACAGGGGGGCTGGGGAGGGTCTGTTTACAAAGGCCTGCAGTGACAGGATGAGGGGAAATGGCTTCAAGCTGGAGAAGAGCAGATGTAGATTGGATATTAGGAATAGGTTCTTTGAGGGTGGTGAAACACAGGGACAGGTTGCCCAGGAAGGTGGTTGAGGCCCCTTCCCTGGAGATATTCAAGGGGAGACTGGAGAAGACCCTAGGCAACCTGGTCTAGTTGGAGATGTCCCTGCTGACTGTGTGGAGGTCGGACTAGATCACAGAATCCTTGAAAGATCATCTAGTCCAACCGCCCTGCCGGAGCAGGAACACCTAGATCAGATCACAGATGATGAGCCTAGAAGTCCCTTGCAGCCTGGACCATCCTATGATTTCAGACCAACCCTGCCTCTGTTCATCATTATATTAAAATATATTTTAAGTAACTTTCCAGTAACAGCATTCTAGTTCTAGCACTGCTGTCCCTGTAGCCTTTTTCCCCACATCAAAATTGTGCTGAAACCGCTGAGCCTTAGTATTTAATACCTGGGGGAAGATCGATCAAATCTACTTTTGCATCTCTTGAGTCAGCAGCAGTAGGAAAAAAATAAGAGTATTGATGGACTGGCAAGGGCAACAAATCAAGAAGAGTCACCTGATTGTGTCACAAAGAGGATTAAAATGAAAAGAATTAAAATGAAAGTTATTGCATGGCTTACTTCTACCTACCACATGCTTAAAAAAACCCAAACAACAACAAAAAAAAAACCCACAAGCAAACAGGAATTCCCCCCTTACACCAATCAGGAATTCCCCCCAATCACCAATCACTTCGTTGAAGTCTCATTATCGTTTATCTACAATTCCTGTCTTCCTTGGATGCAGTCCAAAGGCAAAGTAGGTGAGAACCCTGCAGTTTATGAAGCACCGTTTACAAGTCGTTAAGCTTACACCACACCGATTTTCATTTTGAAAAGCTGAATGACGTGTGAGTAATACTGAGATATTATAACATTTCAAGGAGCAGTTTGCCCTGGAATTTCACAAATAGGTGTTTTTACTATATAGAATTAAAATTCAGCCCTCATTATCTCAGACAACAGCCTTAAAATGGAATTTAAGTACATGTTAATAGACTAGGACAATACATAAAAATACAGCACCTTTTTTACTACTCCACTAACGATGATGCAGTTATACAGGATTCGAACAGCTCTTTCATGAACCCATGAAGTTCTGTTATCCTGTTTACACAATTATCATGCTACGTAACCGTAACTGGAGATAGAAGAGCAATAAAGTTATAGGCACATCTTTTTCCCCTCGCTGCTTATTTAATATTTGCATGTTCAAGAAGCCAAGCTGCTTTTCCAGTTTTACAACCGGAAATCCATTAATACGAAAGGGCCAGAGAGAAGAAATGGTGAAGCTTTGGTTTCAACCGATGAGCTCAACTTTAGAAAATCTATAAAAGCTGCTCGTCAACAAATACTGTCACTTGCAGTAGCTGAGACTCCTTTATTACCAACTGCAAGTCAAATTGAAAAATACAGTGTCTGATGATATCTCAAGCCTTTAACTGGAAGGCATCTACCTTGCCTGGAGAACAAGGCTTATGAGGATCGATTGAGGGAGTTGGGGTTGTTTAGTCTGAGGAAGAGGAGGCTGAGGGGAGACCTCATCACTCGCTCCAACAGCTTGAAAGGGCATTGCAGAGAGGTTGGTGCTGGTCTCTTCTCACGGGCAATGAGCGACAGGACAAGAGGGAATGGCTGCAAGCTGCAGCAGGGTAGGGTTAGGCTAGACATTAGGAAAAAGTTTTTCCCAGAGAGAGTGGTCAGTCAGTGGAATCAGCTGCCCAGGGAGGTGGTGGAGTCACCCTCCCTGACTGTGTTTAAGAGCAGATTAGATGTGGTGTTGAGGGATCTAGTGTAAGGGAGAACTTGTAGAGTAGGGGCTGATGGTTGGACTTGATGATCCCAAGGGTCTCTTCCAACCTAAATGATTCTATGATTCTATGATTCTACCTCTCTACTCCATTCCACCTGGAGCACTGTGCCCAGACCTGGAGTCCTCGGCACGGGAGGGACATGGAGCTGTTGGAACAGGTCCAGAGAAGGCCACAAAGATGTTGGGAGGGCCACAGCACCTCTGCTGCGAGGACAGGCTGAGGAGATGCGGGGGTTCAGCCCTCCTCCGTCCAAGCAATCCAATAAAGGGCTGCCTAAATTAATAAAATGCTCCTGGTTTTTACACCCACCTCCCCCCCCCAGCCCAAAAGCTTTTTAGTCCAGCTGAGACTTCAGTGTCCTCATTGCTGGTTTTCTCTTTACAACAGGCAAATCTTAGGCCACAACAAGTGATTGTAGGGTAGGACAATCTATTTACAAGAGCTTTCCACGGAGATGCTTAAACACTGAAAAGATATAGAATATATACAGGAAAACTATAGGTAGAAACGAAAAAGAGAGCCGACTACCACCGACTCAGCGCTCCCTCGAAGATTCCAAATAAACATACGCAGCACTTAATGAAAAACACCACAAACAGCCCCAACTTGTAGCTCTCTTCACACACACGCTTTCAGAATGTTAGGGATCTTTCCACAACTTGGAAAACAAAAAGCTTTTGGCAGCTGCTGCTCATGTGTCTTCGCCCAGAGGCGCCGCTCGCACCCGGAGCCGGGATCCCCTCCCCTAGGAATTGCGCGGTGGTGAAAAAAGTAAAACGCGGCCGTTGGTGGCCGACGGGGTGAAGGACAAGAGATGGAGCAACACCAAGAGGTACAACTGCCTGCAAAGCCCCTGCACGTCAGACCACGTAAGCTCTCCTTGCAGCGGTTAAATAAAAACTAGATATTAGTGGGGACAAGGAGGTCACTTCTGAATTTGCAAGCTGAGCCATACAAAAAAACCCAACCCTTCACGGTGAGCACTCTTACGGCTGATGAGCAAGCCCTACACAATATCAAGCATCACAGAATATCAGGGATTGTGACTGGAAGGGACCTTGAAAGATCATCTAGTCCACAAGCACAAACCTCCGTCCTTAGCCCCTTCTCTCCGCACATCGTCCCGCGGCGGTTCCCGGGCGAACAGGCGGGAACCCGCCCCCGGCACCTCAGCGCTGGGAGCCGAAGTCTCCCTTCTCCTCCCCCGGCTTTCTTTGCTTATACCTAATCCTTCTAGGCTGTTGGTTTTCCTCCCCGCCTCCTCCCGATGCAATTCATCGGGCTCTCTTCTGTCTCGCCTATGCCCGGGTCCCTCCTGTCGCCTGTCCCCGTCCATCTCCCTTCGCCTCCATCCTTACGCAAAACTGCCCCCGGCCTCTGCCATTGCAGTGATTATCTACTCTTTTAGCATGCTTATATTCAGGTGCAAGCCGAATTAAATCTTAATGAGACGTTGATTAACGCATTTGGCATGTGGAGATGCTACAGGCTGTGTTTTGGCTACCGTGGGTGCGCTCCCCCAGGGGATGAAGTGCATGGACTCTGCATTGCTGCTTCTAAACTTGTGCAAAACGGCTTAACTCTCAGTATTTGTAATGAATCGCTGAATGTGTGTATTGTGAGCACTTCATATCCATGTACGCTGTTGTCTCCTGTGCGTGGAAAAAGGGAATGCCCCCACAAATTGTAAAACGAACAGTTCCAGGGTCAATGCCTTGCACAGCTTCTTATGCTGTGAAACACTAAGAGCAGTCTTTGTCAGAGTCCAATAGGCTCCAGCCAGGTTCTTTTAGATATTCCATGCGTGAAGGGTGAAAAAATAAATGTATTTATTTCATAGAACCATGGAATCGCTCAGGTTGGAAGGGACTTTTCAGATCACTAAGTCCAATCATCAACTCAACATTGACAAAACCCATCACTAACTCATGTCCCTCAGCACCAACGTCTACCCATCTTTTAAATATCTCCAAGGGTGGTGACTCCATCACTTCCCTGGGCAGCCCATTCCAAGGCTTAATAAACCTTTCAGTGTAAAAATTGTTCCTAATATCCAATCTAAACTTCCCCTGGAGCAGTTTGAGGTCGTTTCCTCTTGTCCCATCACCTGTGACTTGGGAGAAGAGACCCACCCCTGGCTACACCCTCAGGACACCTCCCTTTCAGGGAGTTGTATAGAGTGATAAGGCCTAGATTTGAAGACAGTTAAAGTTAGCCGAGACATCTGATTTAGCAGTCACGTAAAATAACAACCTATTCACTCCCTCTCCTCCTCCCTGCTGTAATCCAGGGAGACATTCACACTCCTTTAAGGAACTCAGGAGGAAACATTTGCACCACAGTGTGGTCCACTCAACTCTGATAGCTGCTTAACGAAAACAAAGCACACACCCAGCCCCAGCCCCCTCAGGTTCCCTTTGTGTTGAGATACGGTTCCAGCCTCTTTGAAACAGCAATCACATCGCCCTCCGAGCTCATCTCCCTTCTCCATCTCCTCTGAGCACCCTTCCATTGTAGGGATCTGTTGGCCAGACACTGTACGGTTCCAGCCTCTTTGAAACAGCAATCACATCGCCCTCCGAGCTCATCTCCCTTCTCCATCTCCTCTGAGCACCCTTCCATTGTAGGGATCTGTTGGCCAGACACTGTCTTGGATCCTTTTCTTGAGTGAAGAAAGTACAGCAGGTTCTTAGAGAGAAATTAAAATCTGTAGTCTGAGTTTACGGTGGTTAGGTTGCTTCTAAATTAGCAGAAACAATTGCTCCCTGTTGAGGGAGTGGGGCGTGGGACTTCCGAGTGAAAGATGCCTATGGAATTTCATCATACATCAGTTTTACATGCTGGTTAAGGAATACCAGCGTAAATAATCTGACATGGCAAATTTATGGAGCAGTGTTTCCTATGGGAACAGCGCAATTATCATTAGAAGCAACAATAGACATTAGACAACATGAGAAGCGGCAGAAAGGTATGCCCTGCAGATTAATTAGGGCCGAGACCTAGGTTTGTTAACCTGTGAGTAGTGGGTTTTTCTGAATATTGGCCTTTATGTGTCAAAATCCACAAAGCCAGAAGTATCTAATTATTATCGTTTCCTTGAGATCCTGCCCTTTTTTTTCAGATATCTTTTATTTTATTCTATGGAGTGGCAGCGGGTGTCATTGTCTTCCAGAAACATTCATGCCGTGCCTCCTCTGTCAAATGTTGCATGTATATGTATTTTCTTTGAGTTCCTAAGGACTATTTCTTCTCTATTTCTATTCTCTGTTCCTTCTCTGGTTTCTATTTCCCTTTTTTCCCCCTCTAATTCCCCTATTACCTAACAAAGAATCACAATTACGTTCTTCCCATAAATGTTCACTGAGTTGTTTAATCTACAGTATTCAGATTTTATATATATATATCTCTATTTTGACCTTTTTCTGAAGGTCAGAGAGTCTGTAGGAATACTTTATGAATATATTCATGAGCCTCTTCTGAGAAACTTCCATTTTAAAATCATCTCTCTCTTACTCAATACTACAGCAGAAGATCTGGTTTGAAAGAACGTGCCTCCAGTTGTGCCCCCACGGACAAACAGGGAAGAAAAACGAGGACGACGCCTAAAATGCAAAAGGTGAGAGAATTGCATAGGGATAGAGCCTGTGACAATAGAACTGGAAAATACAGAGTGGGGATTAACCATCCCATCCCACCGGATTTTTCTCTTGCTAAAAAACTGGTGTGTCTTCTAGGCAAGTAAAGTTATCTCATTTGTGAGGCACTGAAACAGCAAGGTTTTTGTTGTTGGGTTGTTTTTTTCTTTTGAGGGCATGAGATTCATCATTTATTTTTGTTCCTGTTAAGCACAGAGCTCTGCTCATTTGCGAAGCAAAACAGATGCAAGCTTGTTTTCTGGGTTTTTTTAGAAAGAATAGCTCCCCTGCTGTCATTTCCAAGTTAAAGACTAATTAGACTTACAGAGATACTTCCAGGAAGATGAACATAAAATGTAGGGACCTGATCCTGAGAAACACTGAAAACTTGCAATGCCGGCGAAAAACCAGTGCCAATAAGAAGGGATTTGCTTATTTATTTTTTTTT
>VZTM01022852.1:200312-281847 GCA_013400555.1 Jacana jacana
AAAAAAAAAAAAAAAAAGAATTCTCAACCTGTTTTTTTTTTCTTTCTTTCCCCTCTGTTCCTAGTAGAAAACTGGTGTTTGAGGTGATATTGATATTGCTGTAGTTTTAATGAGTTTTCAGAAAACTGAAAATAAACTTTGAATACGCCAAGGCATTTAAGAGGAGAAGTATTGCATAGGTTAATTTTCATATAAAGTTGGAAGGGATCCTAATATAATATAAGATAAGATAATGTAATGTAATAATCTAACATTCAACGTATCAAACTGTCTGTATTTCCTGTACTTACGTATCCTGTCTTTGCTGAAGTGGACCTTCTCCAAAACACGTCTTTCAGGAAGGTCTCTGCCTCAGATCCTGGTGTGAGTTTTTCTTAGTTTGCCTCGGTGGTTAACATCTTGTTGACACCCAGCCAGTAGGTCCAGAGAGGTGATTCCACCCCTCTGATTTGCTCTCCTGAGACCCCACCTGGAGCACTGTGTCCAGCTTTGGAAGGGGCTACAGGAGAGATGGGGAGGGACTCTTGATCAGGGATTGAAGTGATAGGATGAGCGGTAACAGTTTTAAACTGAAAAGAGTGGAGACTGAGATTAGATCTCAGGAAGAATTTCTTTGTCCTGAGGGTGGTGAGACACTGGAACAAATTGCCCTGAGAAACTGTGCCTGCCCCATACCTGGAGGGGTTCAAGGCCAGGTTGGAGGGGGCTTGGAGCACCTGGTCTGGTGGGAGGTGTCCCTGCCCAGAGCAGGGGGATTGGAACTGGATGATCTTTAAGGTCCCTTCCAACCCAAACCATCCTATGATACTATCATTTCCAGACTTGTCTAGCTTCTAATGAGTGATTCTTTCTTTTTTTTATATTTCTCTACCCAAGGATGAGTTAAGAATTAACATTATCTCTACAAGTCATTTTCACCTTCAACAGAATAATCAAGATACTTTTCAACTCCTTTGGAAAAGTAGCCTAAGCTCTTTTGAATGTCTTACTAAAACGTGACTACTTCAACATAAATTTTGCAGCTTTTCTGTACTTCCTCCTATGCTTCAACATCCTGTCCTAGCCATATGTTTTATTCACATAATTGTAAAATTCATACTCTTCAGACAAAATGGGGCTGGGATGAGACTAAGGCAAAGTCATCCAGTTCATCCAGTACTCCAAGGCAGCATCAGCCATACACGTTCTTGATCCAGGTTTATCTGACTTGGTTTTAAAAACCTCCACCACTGGAGAGTCTATAACCTTTCTAAGCAATCTTTTCCAACACCTCACTATCTTCACCGCTAAGAAAATCAATCTTCTACCTAAAAAGGGGGGCAGTACTCCAGATAAGACCTTCCTAATGCTGAGCAGAGCATAAAGATTACTTCACAGTCTTGTTATCCCTTACAGTAGTGTATTTGATTTTTACAACAGCACAGCCCTTCACTCATTTTCAGCTTAAAATTCACAGTAGGACCTGAAACTCCTTTCTGTAAAATTATTATCCAGCCAATAGTTTCCCCCTTTGTATTTGCTCAGACGAATGTCCTAATATTGCTCTCCCCAGCCTTGTATAAAGAGGTAAAATTACTCCATTCGTATTCACTACTGCCTCTTTTGTACATTGCTGGGTTTCATCAGCTCCTTTAGGTTACAACATAGAACTGAAACTGAGTTAGATTCTCTGCCTTATGACTCTTCGACTTTCCCCAGTGATTTAGCTTTTCAGGAATGTTTGTAATCTTTCAATAAGGCATTTTATAATTCCTAGGAATGCAAGTCAGTATTCTATAGTGGGGAGCTGTCAAAGCCAGTCAATGATAACTTGTCTTAAATTCTGCTCCTCTGTAGCATTTAGGTGCTTTATTTGGAATTATTATGTATGTGCCTTGCTCAGACTTATCACAGACTCAGATTTCTCACATTTATGTGCCTTACCGAGAGCTTAAAATCTTTGCCTGATGATATGTGCCTACAATCTTACAATCATAGAATTTTCCAGGTTGGAAGGGACCTTTAAGATTATCTAGTCCAACCATCAACCTAACTCTGATAAAACCCATCACTAACCCATCAGCACCAAGTCTGCCCAGCTTTTAAATACCTCCAGGGATGGTGACTTCCCTGGGCAGATCATTCCAATGCTTAATAACCCTTTCAGTGGAGATATTTCCTAATATCCAATCTGAACCTCCCCTGGTGCAGCTTGAGGCCATTTTCTCTTATCCTAATGCCTGTGACTTGGGAGAAAAGACCTACCCCCACCTCTTTACACCCTCCGTTCAGGGAATTGTAGAGAGTGAGACCGTCTTCCCTCAGCCTCCTTTTCTCCAGGCTGAACACCCCTGGCTCCCTCAGCCACTCCTCATAAGGTCTCCAGACCCCTCACTGGCTTCATTGCCCTTCTCTATACCTGTTCCAGCACCTCAATGTCCTACTCCCCATGCTGTCTTTCTATAAATAAATCAAAGAGAGAGATTGTACTTAGCAAGACATTTACACACATACTGTAGATTCTTTTATCCTGACAGAGCAATGTAATTGGGAATGAGTTATGACTTAGCAGTTTGGGAACATCAAAAAAAAACAATTGAGGTCTGATGCCACAAATATATTGACGTGGGGAATCTACTCTGACTTCTTCATAAAGTAATTTGCAATGTCAGGTGTCAAGTCAACTACTGGAAAGAATCATATCTGGTTTCTGTATAATGTAGCGTGACACCCTGAAGAGTATCAGGTACGTGTGTCACTCCTCCTGCAATTTAACATCGAGCTATTTTAAATCAGACAAATTAATCTGCAAGTATATTGAAAAATCTGTTGATAAACTAGTTGTATTGTCATTTATCACATACTTAAACACATACTTAGCACATGATTTATTTACTAGACATACATTAGTGATAATGTTCTTGAGATGCATCAGGTTGCCCGATGACATGAAGGACGTGGTACATCTGAGAAACTTAGCAAACTGTCAAATGGCAACAGTAAGAGCATGGCAAAAAATGCACAGAGTAGAAGATAATGTTGGACCTTGAAGATCAGATCCTGCTAAATTGCAGGATCAGATCCTGCTAAATTGCAGGGATAATAAAATACTGATCAGTAACAAAACCCGGTATTTTGGAAAGGACAACTTTGAGAAACCCCAAAAAACCTATGAAGCCAACAACACCTGAATAAGCAGAACACACAGGAGGCACCAATTAATTTTGTTTGAAAGTGTGAATATTATCTGTGGGTTTAATTCCTGATAAGAGGCTGGGAAATGGTCAAGAAGTATTTCCTTGGATCTGCTAGCCCCTTCCATGACCAGACATGTCACAGAGAATCACACAGAATCACAGAATGTTATGGGGTTGGAAGGGACCTCTGGAGATCATCTCCTCCAACCCCCTGCCACAGCAGGGTCACCCACAGCAGATCCCACAGCAACGTGTCCAGGTCGGGTTTGAATGTCTCCAGAGAAGGAGACTCCACCACCTCCCTGGACAGTCTCTGTCAGGGCTCCGCCACCCTCACAGGAAAGAAGTTCCTCCTCATGTTAAGATGACATTTCCCATGTTCCAATTTGTGCCTGTTACCCCTTGTCCCATCACCAGGCACTCCTGGGAAGAGCCTGACCCCATCCTCTAGCCACCCACCCTTTAGATATTGATAAGCATTGATAAGATGGGAGCGATTGAAGTTTTCTGAACTTAAAGTATGCCTGAGTCTCAGGTATTTTCTGACCCTCAAACAGCTGGCAAAGAGCCTTGTGGGTGCTTTGTGCATCCTTCATCCTTTCTAGATACCCTTCTCTGAACATCCATTTTTGGTCATATAAGGGAGACGATACTGGACTAGACCTGTGACCTGACACAGCTCTACCTTCTGGTGCTGTCATGTATGTCATTTGCACAGTAACAACTTGTCTAGGGGGGCAAATTTTTGTTGGTTTGTGTTGTTCAATCAAGGAGACAAATTTTGGCACACCTAACTTGCCACTTTTTTTACTGTAAGCTATATTCCAGCCGTATTAGATCTGAATAGTTGAGGGACTCTTTCCATATTGAAATTTCTATAGGGTTTTGTTTTGTTCTGTTTTTCTTTCTTCTTTTTTTCCCCCCTCTTCCTAAACTGGAAGTTTCTTCAAAAACCAACTTGAGCAGAATCACTGCTGAAACTATCTTTTTCCCTGGAAAACTGGCAGAGATTAAAGAGTCTTTTGTTCGGGAAGAGTCTGCGTCAGAGAGCTTTGTTTTACTACAAGGGGAAACTTTGTTGAACATGTAGGTTTTGGCCAGGTTTTTTTGAGTTTGAAAGAAAGCTTCTGGAAGTAGAGAATTCTTTTCTTTAGCTCTTAAAAAGAGCCAAAACCTGATCTTTTCATTATTTGGGTTGTAGCTTCAGAAGCCATTTCTATGAAAAAGCCGTCTCAAATACTCATACATATACATTTTATTGGCAATTCTACATGATAATTTTTTTATATCAAAACCCTCTTTGAATGCTTTTGTGATACTTTCAAGAGCTACTGAGAGGAGTGTTATTTAAGGTCACCCATTTTCAATAGCGAACCCTAAAGTTGGCTCATTGGTATGCATCGTCTGATCAACATTAACCACCTCTGTCTCAGACCTAAAGGAATAACTTTGCCTTAATAGGGTGATAGACTTAAAATCATAGAATCACAGAATCACAGAATGGTTCAGATTGGAAGGGACCTTCAAGGTCATCAAGTTCCAACCCCCCTGCCCTGGGCAGGGACACCTCCCACTAGAGCAGGTTGCTCCAAGCCCCATCCAGCCTGGCCTTGAACCCCTCCAGGGATGGGGCAGACACAACTTCTTTTGTCCAGAACAAAGTCTTTTGACTTACCACTGATCAGAGAAAATAGTGTATCTGAGGTAAGGACAAGCAAATCCTACTGGAAAAATATTTTTTGTTTGTTTTGAAAAAAATGACTGAAAGAAAAACAAGACAAAGCCTTTTTGTGTGTAGGCAGATTTTTAAAGCCAGCATGTTCCGATTTAAAAATTTTATAGTATTTTTCAGTAAATTTCATAGTGTAATTAGGGTGATAAGATGGATTTTTAGAGAATTATTACAAGAAAGAGTGAAGAATTACTTTCTATTAGCAGTGAAATGGGAAAGCCTGGAAGTGCATCATTCGGAGACATAGTAAGGGAGTGCAAATGTATGTTAGCTAGAAAGAAATGTTTCATCATTCCTTCTACTGCTTAAAAACTAAAGAAAACAACTTGTCTATGAATTTCAAAAGTGACATAGGTTTAAGAGGAAATGCTTCAAGTCAGTGAATATTGAAATACGTCCCTGAGTTTCTAATCCTTCTTGCTTTGCTGCTGCCAAACAACTCACTTCACTGCGAACTCCAAAGTTAATGTGATGTGATAGTGCAAGTGTTGGAAATCCATGGAGAATAGCGGTTTGATTTAACACAACAGTGGAAGCGAGGCATCCAACAGTGCATTTTTCCCCTGACCGGTAAAAGTTCAATCACATTGTCAATAACATTGGCTTTTAAATTAATGTTCATATATTACATTGGATATTACATTCTCCCACATTATTTGGATATATTACTTGGATATTGCATATCCTATATTATTTGGCTTTTGATATCTTGTACAGATTTGAAATTATTAAGAAAAATTTATAACAACCTACATGTTACATCTTAATTTCTTATGTAAATATTTATTATTATTAACAAAAACAAGTGTAAAAGAGGTCAATTTACAGTTAGATCCAGTCTTTGAGAATAATAAGTTTTTAAATCAACCGTATTTATTACAAACGTAATATTACGGTACCCGATTGGTGTCTCACTAATGGTCTCATTAAATGAATCATTAAAGGTGTCATCTGAATGTCTGATTTACAGCATTCAGAATTTTTCCTCTCACATCCTGTTCAGCAGATATTTGGGAATTTTCTCCTCGTTGAAAGTTATTTTTGTCAACACTAAAAATAAAACAAGACCCCTCTCATGCTTATTTCAGTCTTATTCTACGTAAAAATTATTTTCTTGCAGAGCCATTAAATTGGATTAAATTTTTTTTTCCCTTTTCATATACGATCATCACAAGGAATGTGGCTCAATGTACAGCCGTCACCGCTGCAATCTTTACAATTTGTTAATCAGCATTATTTTGTGGTTGTTCCAATGCAGCAAACAAATTTCTTCACAGATCTTAAAATAAACAGCTTGAAGAGGCTTTTAATTCTGATGTGTGTGGATTTGAAAACCAACCAGATTTTTAATCAGTGGATGGAAGTCCTTGCCAGAAGCCCACTGAAGAAACAGGCTGCTAAAAAACAAAAAAACAAAAAACAAAAACACAACAACAAAAAAAACCCACCAAAAATCAGCCTTACTCGTTACTTACTCAAACATTGCAAAAAAATCAGAGAACCAAGGAGTAGTAAAATTCCTGGGCGGTGACCCTTTCAGTAGTATAAGCCTCTACAGTGGTTTAAAGTCAAACATGAAGGTTGCAGCAGTCCTCATTTCTCTAACTTGATCACAGGCTGGAGCAAACATCTGCACCTGGGACCGGACTACAGAGAGTAGAAAATCTGCAGAACTCATTGCATCAGGATGCACACCCCAAAGCCTGTAAGACAATTTCACAAAGGATAACGCAGGGGGCTCTTCCTGACTGAAGCCCGGAGAAGAGAAGGCCCCAAGGAGATCTTAGAGCATCCTTCCAGTACCTGAAGGGGCTACAGGAGAGCTGGAGAGGGACTTCTTGTCAGGGAGTGTAGTGACAGGACAAGGGGTAACGACTTTAAATTGGAAGAGGGGAGATTTAGATTAAATTCTAGAAAGAAATTATTTCCTGTGAGGGTTGTGAGACACTGGAACAGGTTGCCCAGGGAAGTTGTGTCTGCCCCATCCCTGGAGGGGTTCAAGGCCAGGCTGGATGGGGCTTGGAGCAACCTGCTCTAGTGGGAGGTGTCCCTGCCCAGGGCAGGGGGGTTGGAACTCAATTTAAGGTCCCTTCCAATTCTAACCATTCTGTGATTCTTTGATTCTAAGCTGGGAAGGATCAATGTTCTATGCTCAGTGTACTCTGGAGCGCACTATTCATGAAAAATTTAAGCTTACATGAGACTTTCAATGTTAGATTTTTTTTTTGTAGCCCCAGGGATAGACAAAAAGTTTTGAAAAATTAAATTTCTGACTTACATGACTGTTCTTTGTGGATCTAGACCTTATCTGCATAGTTTCAGAAAGGCACCTCATTAACTGATTTCACATGCAGCCAGTTACCAGTTTACATTATGTCATTTTTGTGTTCAATGCTGACTTTGCAAGAGTTTAAATACAGACCAGGGGATGAGGTGTTATAAAGCAGCCCTGAGGAAAGGGACTTGGGGGTGCTGATGGAGAAGCTGGACATGAACAGGCAGTGGGCACTTGCAGCCCAGAAGGCCAGTCACATCTGGGCTGTATCAAAAGGTGCATTGCCAGCAGATCCAGAGAGGGTACTCTGCCACTTTGCTCTGGTGAGACCTCATCTGGAGCACTGTGTGCAGGTCTGGAGCTCTCAAGAGAGGAAGGACATGGATCTGATGGAGGAGGTCCAGAGGAGGGCCACAAAAATGACCAGGGGGTTGGAGCACCTTTGCTATGAGGACAGGCTGAGGGAGCTGGAGTTGTTCAGCCTGGAGAAGAGGAGGCTCCAGGGAGACCTTAGAGCAGCCTTCCAGTCCCTGCCTGCAGGGACAGGACGAGAGGCAATGGCTTCAAGCTGGAGAAGAGCAGATTTAGATTGGATATTAGGAATAGATTATTTACTCTGAAGGTGGTGGAACTCTGGGACAGGTGGCCCAACAGGGAGGTGGTTGAGTCTCCTTCCCTGGAGATCTTCAAGGGGTGGCTGGAAGAGGCCCTGGGCAACCTGGTCTAGTTGGTGATGTCCCTGCTGACTGTGGGGAGGTCGGACTAGACAACCCTAGAGGTCCCTTCTAGCCTGGACCATTCTGGGATTCTATGATTCTATGTTTCAGAAAAGATTCCAACTCTGTTGTGGAATATATTAGTGAAAATGTAGCCAGCAGGTGCAGGAAAGTCATCCTTCCCATTTTTTGGCACTTGTGAGATTGCATTTGAAACACCGTGTTCAGTTTTGAGCTTCCCAGAAAGATATGAATGTGCTGGAGCAAGGAAACCCAGATGGTCAAGGTATAGAGTGCTTATGAAAAGAAGTTGAGGAAACTTTATCTGTTCAATCTGGAGAAGCAAAGCTCAAAGGAGACCTTGGTCCATACACTACCTTGGATCAAAGGGTATGGAAAAGAGACAGACTTTTCTCGGAGGCACATGATGACATGATGAGACCCAATAGACAGAAGTTGCAATAGGTGAGTTTACAATGAGATATAAGGGTGACGTGTTTTATAATTCTATAAAATAGAATCCTGTAAAATAGGAAAGTAGAAATATATGGAGCAAGCATATTTTAGGATATTTTTTTTTAAGGTTTTTGCATAGTTTTCCAGCGACATTTCAGCTGAAACACACAAAACCACCTCTAGTTCATTTTCCATCAATGTCATGCTTGGTGTTAGTTTAAAGAAAGGATATATTATTTTCATTAGTGTTCTTTCAAAGAGCATTTCATGAAGGAACCTCTTTTATGTTCCGTTCAATGCTGTTCATTACTTTCAATTCAATTAAGTGGCTCATCAAACAAGACAGATGAGTGGAGTCTTTTTATTTATTCCTGACCTAGTAAATGGCAAGTGTGGGAATCTCACTTACTCCTTCCACTGTTCCAGCGAGTTACAGAATGGACGAGTCATTAAAATGAGGAAACAAAAGCAGGAAGAGTTAAAGGGGAGAAAAAGGTGGGTTTTGTCCCTCATTACTGAAAACATCTGTCCTTACATGAACTACAGAATGAAAACCTTTTGGTGATTTTGTTATTATTAGAGACAACAAACACAACTATTCTGGCGGCATGTGCAGCCTTTTCAAGACAGACTTTGTAGACAGAATGTAGACAGCTTTAAAAAAGCTTGGAGTCTATCACCGTGTCCTCTGAGCTTGCCAACACTGCAAAGCACATATGGTGGCGATGGCAGCACAAAAACAACAACTGGTGGGTCCTCTGCTCCAGAAAACGTGAAGTGATCAGGCCTTTGCTGTTAAACCTGTGACATGTATTGTTGTAGCCGGGGAGTTTAAAGGTGTGAGCTGAGACTTGAAACCCTGGGTAAGGTAAAAGTTGGGAGCTGACAATGACCTGTAAAATTTCTCATGTCCTTCAAGCTTGCAGACACCAGTCTGTCTAATGAGCAACACTCTCTAGATAAATATTTCTTTTAAAATGGATTAAAAATATACAAATAATCGTAAAAGCCTCGGGTAAGCTCAGGGGCAGACTTTCTCAGGGAGGTTAGCTCCTCTGAGACAATACATCTGAGGACTTTACCTTCTCTTGGTCATGCCACGGCTTTATCAGGATGGGAGAAAAATCCTACTAGAAGATAAGATAGGTAAATGGGTTGTTGGGACCTGAAGGATGTGGATCAATCCGAGGATGAAAACAAGATGGAAACATTTCAAGCCATTATTCAAGTGTTTCCATGGCAGACAATATTTCTGAAACCCTCATAGATAGGAGCCTGTTCTGCTTTGTTGTAGCAGAGTTGTACATATTAATGCTCAGAATATAAATTCTAAAAATTGGCACCCAGGTAGGTGAGCTTATTTCCCAACACGGATGTCTAAATAAACAACAATATTTATGCTCATAGAATCCTAGAATCATGCAGGTTGGAAAAGACTCTTGAGAATATAGATTGCAACCATCAGCCCCACTCTACAAAGTTCTCCCCTACACCACATCCCCCAACACCACATCTCATCCACTCTGAAACACAGTCAGGGATGGGGACTCCTCCACCTCCCTGGGCAGCCCAGTCCAGGCTCTGACCATTCTTGCTGGGAAGAATTCTTGCCTCATGGCCAGCCTAACCCTACCCTGCTGCAGCTTGAAGCCAGTCCCTCTCCTTCTATCCCTAATTCCCTGAGAGAAGAGACCAGCACCAACCTCTCTACAATGTCCTTTCAAGCAGTTGTATAGAGCTATGAGGTCTCCCCTCAGCCTCCTCTTCCTCCAACTCAACAGTCCCAGCTCTCTCAATGGCTCCTCATAAGATTTATTCTCCAGGCCCTTCCCCAGCTCCGTGTCCCTCCTCTGCACTCTCTTCAGCCCCTCCAGATCTCTCTTGTGTTGAGGTGTCCAGAACTGGACACCAGACTCAAGGCATGAGTATTCATGCAGTGTTTCTTTCTTGTTAAGTCCCTGTTCACCTGCTAGCTGTCCTCAAATCCTTCCTGAGACTTGCATTTCTAGATAGCTAAAAGAAGGATGTTTTATCAACTATTTTAAAGGAGAACAAGTCCTTCAAAGCACCTGTGTTTTGTTTTGCAATTCAATAATAAACAGCTGAGAGTCCTGACGTACAGCGATAGCTTTTATCAGAATTTATCCCACAGTTCTTCCTGAAGCAAAATGTATGTTTGAAATACAGTTTTCCCCCAGGTTGGACAGAAGATTTGACAATGTAAACGTAATTACATGATGAAGGGCTTTATCCCGCAGCGTAAGGGGGCAGTGGTCATCTGTGACAGTTACCATCATTCGGCAATTATTCATTTCTGTGCCAGTGGCGATTCTACTCTCTTGGGCATTTCCATACGGTACCTTAATAAGTGCTGATTTTCTAGCAGTTCATATTGTGCTACTCATCCAGCATTCAAGAGACACCCTCGGTATTCAATCACGTTAATTCCCGCTCCCTCACTATTTTTTCATGTTAAGCTGATATAAAGTTGATACCCTCCCTGTATGCTAATCCATCCCCTTCTCCTTGAAATCTTTTCACTTGTGTAATGCCTTTCCCCCACTGTTTGAAGATAATTCATTTCTTTCTGACTTTAAAAATCTGAGAATTGAAACAAGCTTATAGACTTTACCTTTGAGGTCTGATTCATTCCCCCTTTTATCCTTCCTCTTTTTTTTTTTTTTTTAATGTCCTTTCCAGCAGTATGATAATATTTCCAGAAGGATATTTTGGCCTTTTTATACTCAGATTATTTTTGTAACTAGTGGACTAGTTCAGCTAAAAAGATTTTATTTTTGTATTATTAAAAGGTAGAATCAAAATATTAATCTCAAAATCCCTTCTAAATTTAGCTTCATCAAAACACACACATTTAACCTGTTTGAGAAGACTTTTGCACTATGTTTTTATAGTTTATCAACCACATAATTTATTTTCTTTAGAATTTAATTACATCCTTCCCCTGCATATTCTCAGCAGCAGGGGAGTATGAGCTATGATAATCCAGTACAGCCTAAGCATTTAAGGATATGACGTCCCACCTTACTTTGGAGGGTGAGATTAGGGACAGTAATCCCTAATTTCCTATGTGTTTTGTATATATTCCTGACTTTATGCTTCTTCCCACTATTGCTCCCACATTTGGTATAGAAATGGGACATATAAAATGGATTGAGTGATGGGTACACCAGAGGTCTGCTTGAAACACTTTTCCCTAACACAGGAGTAAACGGAAAACCTCTATGACCTGCTGGAAATAGGAGTTTGTAATTTTTAACACTGTTGTCTGTAACCATGCTGTTTATAAAATTCAGATAAAATTAGTGTCTACCAGCAAGTTGTTGCCATTCAGTTTGTTTCTCCCAAGTTTCACCAAAATTATTACAAAATATTTGAAGTTTATTTAATCATTAATTGAAAAGTGAAGGTAGTGGTTTAATTTTTAAAATCCAAGTGTGCCTTACAGTTCGTTGGAAGCAAGGTAAAAGAGAAGCATTACTTTTGGAGTATTTCTAAGACATAACCTCCAAAATGAAGTTTGTATTTCATCTGTTTGTATATTTGTTTTCTAAATATCTTAATCTTACTAGTTTTACTATATGAAAACATTATTTCCTGCATCAGACCACTTAAAAATTAATTCAATACATAACATCATATTACATCAGTGATAAAATAAACTAACATATGTTATTAATCATTTGTATTTTATTATTCTGGTCTGTCTTGCACATTTCTCTCTATTTACTAAAAAAATCACTGTAAAGATTAATCATAGAATGGTTAGAGTTGGAAAGGCCCTTAAAGATCATCCAGTCCCACCCTCTGCCCTGGGCAGGGACACCTCTCACCAGACCAGATTGCTCAAAGCCTCATCCAGCATGATTTTGAACACTTCCATACATGGAGCAGCCACAGCTTCTCCTGGGCAACCTTTTCCAGTGCCTCACCACCCTCACAGCAAAGAATTTCTTTCTAGTACCTAATCTAAATCTCCCCTCTTCCAATTTAAACCAGTTATCCCTTGTCATGTCACTCCACTCCCTGACAAAAAGTCCCTCTCCAGCTCTCCTGTAGCTTCCTTCAACTACTGGAAGGCTGCTATAAGGTCTCTTCAGAGCCTTCTCTTCTCCAGGCTGAACAACCTCAGCTCTCTCAGCCTATCTTCACAGGAGAGGTGCTCCATCCCTCTGATCATTTTCATGGCCCTCCACTGGATCCATCCCAACAGGTCTGTGTCCTTGCTGTGTTGAAGACTCCAAAGCTTGATGCAAAAATATTTATTTCACTTGGTGAGGGTGACTGTAGAAAGTAGCTCCCAAAGACACGTTCAAGGCTCTATGGATAGGAAATGTCTGCACCCATTAGCCTGTCACACAAATGAGACAGATCTTAGGCTGCAGTCTCTCCGTTTTGCTGAGAGGAAGCAGAATAACCCCTTGCTTTTCATTGCTTAGCCAATGACACCAGGCAGTTTCACGTGGATGCCGCATTAAAAGAACAATTCAGCACATTAATTATATCTCAACGTATAAAATTAGCTTACAGCCAGAGCGCCTCATATTCCCAGAGTTCATACTATAATATATAGCCTTTTTATACTGTTACTGCTCTTTGCAGTAGCATGAATTAATGTGCCATGAGTCAACAGTCATTGTGATATTCAAGGGAAGAAAATGTGTTTATATCCACTCTGTCTTTCTCTCCAACCCATTTATTACACATCCGACCCTGAAGATGTTTTTAATTAGTTGATAAGAATGGCAAATAATAAACTTCATGAACATTTTATTACAGTGTGCGCGAGTATTAATTGTTGCCAATTCTTCAACCCTAAAGCACTTTAGTTCTGGAAGGATTTATTTTATCTGTTCTATATTTATGAGTACAATCTCATCTTCAAAATATTAGTAAACAAAAATATCTTTTGAATATAATTTTCAGCAGTGGTGTTCTCCTATCTCAAACTGGCCTTAAATGCTATCCTAGGAAATATTTTGTTCATTAGTAGTTAAAACTAAATCCGTGAGATTTAGCTTGCTCTCGGCCTTTTTAATTTCTATACTGGTAATTCCTTGGACACTTATCCATGTTTCACCTCAGATTTTGTTATTATTAATGTTTTCCTTCTTATCTGGTTCATTCACCAGTGCTATAGGCACCAGCTCATGCCCAGCTTGTGAAGAAAATCAACACATCTGCACCAGCCTGAAAAGTGAGTTTCGGTGATGTTTACAGAAGGAATTTGAAATAGGTATAAAGGCACAGCAGGACTTAAATGCCACCTAGAATGGATTAATAAATATGGCAATTCAAAAGAAATAGACTGTTACAGTAAGGGACAATGCCGAAGCAAGTGTTTTCTTCTAATTTGAATCCCTCAGTAGAGAAAGCAGCTTTGTGTATAGCAGAAATCTTTTATAAAGTATAATGCCCTTCTCCTGGTGTTGCTTCCCAAGCAACAGATGCTGGTTTTATATCCCTCTTGATGGATAAGTTCAGCAGAGACATAGAAGTTCTCCAACTCTTATTCACGTCATGCCAAGAAAAAAGAAATCCAAACAAAATTTGGAGAGAAAATAGGGGAGAACTTATAGAGTAGGGCTGATGGTTGGTCTTGATGATCCCAAGGGTCTCTTCCAACCTAAATGATTCTATGATTCTAAAAGGATTGTTTGCAGCCTTCAGACACACACTGTGTGTTCTAAGGGAATTTTCCAGAAAAGAAGTCAGTCTCCTCCCTTTTTAGAGTTCCTAATTCTTCAAATCATAAAACTGTAGAATGGTTTGGGTTGGAAGAGGCTTTAAAGATCATCGAGTTCCAACATCCCACTGGACCAGGTTGCTCAAAGCCCCATCCAGCCTGGTCTTGAATGGCCCCCACGATGGGGCATCTATGGCATATGTTCTTTTGCCACACTTAAAGAGTACCTAGAGGTCTCTACAGTGATGAGCTCTAGGAACTCTCCTTAAATAATAAAAAACCCCTCACTTAGGTGTATGGTACTAGAAGGCACAGATACTGTGCAATTCATAATAATATTGCAAAGATATATATAAAAAAATAAAATTTAAAGCACAGATCTACTAAAATAAGCAGCCTGAGCCAATCTCTCCTAGATGCACTGGACCTTTAAGTTGCAGCCAGTTACCTCTCTGGTGAACCCAGTAACTACAGTGACAAAACTTCTCTTTGTTTTGTTTTTGTTTTCCTTGGAAACCACATTTTCCCAGCCCATTGGCTGTCACAGGCTTCTGACAGGACATCTGCTGTCAGGAACTCACTACTCTTCAGCAGCAGGTTGGGAAGCATGTGAACCTGCAACCTAGCATGTGAAACACCATTTAACCCCTTTTCTAAAAAGCTACAAGAAGAGCGCTCGTCCTGGGATGGGAGTGCAATAAAATTGAAATAGCAAGGGCATAGGGATCAACGCTCCCAGACTGACTGCACAACTTCCAAAGAAATCTTTTCAGAGAGAAAAGAGGTTGTCTGCTTTATAGAATAAGGATAATCCAAAATACAGAAAAGTCCCAGCAGATGGTGATTTTAAAACATGGGGCAACCTGAAAGGATAAGGGGTAGGATCTACAGCCCGACCTGGGTGAAACCTAGACACACTGGTCACCTCAAATGCTCTTTGCTTCCCAAAGTAACCTACATGGACCGCACAGGAGCCATGTTGTACCTCAGTTTGTTTTTAATCCTGATGGGGACTGGGATCTCCTAGAATGTCATACTTATCCCTATCTATAAATTTAGAGGCAGAAATATTTGCTCTGAACATAGAGACAAGCCTTATAGGGATGCAATGAGATGGCACTGGCAAAAAGCACTCTGTGCAAAGCAAGGTGCACATCTAAGGAGGAAAGGAGTGAGAATCATAGAATCACAGAATGTTATGGGGTTGGAAGGGAGACTTCTGGAGATCATCTCCTCCAATGCCTTGCCAGAGCAGGGTCACCCAGAGCAGGTCACCCAGAACAGGTCCCACAGGAACTTGTCCAGGCAGGTTTGGAATGTCTCCAGAGATGGAGACTCCACCACCTCTTCGTGCAGCCTCTTCCAGGGTTCTGCCACCCTCAAAGTAAAGTTCCTCCTCACGTTTACATGGAACTTCCCTTTTTCAGGATTGGTCTAGATCTGCATTGGCATGAAAGCTATGCCTGGCAGTAATTAAACATGTCGGAAGTTCTGGACCACTAGAGAACCGGCTGATGTTCTGTACCACACTGTCTAAAGAACTAATGGCAACAGTGGCTGTGCTTGGCAGAGAAGTAGCTGGGATTGTCTTACCACTGAGACTGCCATTTGCATGCTTCTAAACGTGGGATGAATGTTACCCTAATCCAAAATGTTCTGGTTTTGTTAATACTTAATTATCTTTTTTTTCTGTTGTTCTAAGATGTTCAAATAAGTCGTTGCTTGTAGAATTGATCATTGAAATTCTCAGAATTGTCAGGTAGTTTGGGCCTTGGGGCTTTACAGAAAAGAAAGAGGATGGAAACCAATGCACAACATGATTTTTTAGATGCACTCCGGAGGATGTTGAGCAACAGTCTCTAAGCAAACAGACTGAAACAGGGAGGCTTTTTGTTTGTTTTTTGTTTGTTTTTCTGCATGAACATTTAGGTGCAGTTGTACAAAACTCAGCTCTAATGTATCATTTAATTTTTCCTCATAGTGCTTTCAAACCCTCCACGCTGTGCACAGGCAGAACTCCAGCACAGATGCTAAGTCACCCCAGCCTAGATTGTGCCGTGTTCCTCCCAGATGATTTCTCAGCTTGATTTTGATAATGGCAAAGACTTTCTGACTTCTAACCAGGTCTTTACAGTGCTTCTCCAAGCAGCAGGAAAAGTTAGGAACGCAAATATTTGCTGCCCTGTTATATGAAGAGCATCATGGTATTTTTCCATGAGGCGATAATCCTTTCACAATAAAGTAATTGTCTTCAAGTTTATTCACCAAGGAGCTGGGTTACTGCCTGATAAAGCAATACTATTTTATTGAAGGAGCGTGGTGTTTCCAAAATAACTTCCAAACATTCCTTGCAATAGCTTCATTAGAAATACAGTCAATCCCTTTTTGATGGCCTTGCTGTTTTAACTGCTTATAAAGCTGCTATTAATGTTACATCTACCTTGGAAATACCTTTCTAACGTAATGCAATTTTTAAACATTTGCAGTCTCATGATCTTCCTTGAGTGCATGGTGTTTGCCAACCAGTTCTATGCCTCAGTCCTCTTTGTCTTTGAAAGTCATGTGGTTTTTGATTGCATCAGTGCGAGAGGCTGGGAGCAGAGAGGTTTAATGACTCCCTGCCCCTCTTTAGCTTTAGAACTAGAAACTGTGGAAGCTGTTCTCCCTGTCATGCCGTGACACAACCAAGCTACAAAGAGAAATATCGTGGGCCCTTCCTTCTCTAATCTCATTCATATACCACTGTAAAGGCAGGTCATAGTCTTTCTATTTGTACCCTGTACTTACTTCTTGAGACCATCTGACCATAAATTGTCACATCTGAAAGTATTGCTTTATACAAAGCCCACGGAGGCTACGTACCAGTCCTAGCACTGGTTTATGTTCCAGTTAGCAATTCCCCTGCTGAGCTCTACTGAAAAATTCTCTCCTAAGGGAATACTTTCTTCCGAGTAAATCTAAGTGATATACAAAATACAAACACACAACAAGCAACTTTGCACATAGCTGTTTGGATTAAAAGGTATTTCAAAGCCATCAGCATCAGTGTCCAGTAAAGGCTCTGAATTAAAAAATAGGTCAGAGCAATTATTGGATTTCTTAAGACTGATGTGATCCTTCTAATTTGCACACAGGCCACTTAATGACTGTCACACATCTTCCTTTGTGTTAACAGCACCTACGTTCAATTATACCAACATATTAATATGTTTTTCACTTAATTTTATAAACAGTTCTTACCATGAAAATCCAGCACAGATCACAAAAGACTAAGCACGAATGTCTCGAAGTGCACTACTACCTCATTTGCATAAGTGCAGATAGGTTACATATTAAAAAGATTATTGAAGGCTGGGGTAATGATTTAGCATACAAAACAGCAATGCCTTGTGTACACTGCCATCCCCTTCTTCTTAGTCATGTCATGAACTGTCTCAATGTAATCTACTGTAGGTGAAGTTTCTGTGGCTTAAAAGACTTACTCTGGAGAAAAGAAAAACAAATAGAATCTCTAGTTTGGTTAATTCTTTTGCATAAAGGTCATCCTATGAGTATGGAAGCTCACAAAGTGCCTTAGCCTCAGTGCAGTAAAAAGTACAAGTGAGATGTGAATTCCTTCACGTGGAGAGACTTACAAATCACTTATGAATCTGGTTGGATAATAAGCAGTCACACTTTTGATTTCTTTAGGGAGAAATGGTATAATTTATCAGACCAGCTAGTGCAGTTGGAAAAAAGGAAGGAACCCTTAGCAGACGTCTGAAATAGGCTGAAACAATTCCAATCAAAGTACGTTGGAGCAATCATTTTCAATTGCGTTTGGTTAAGTAATCAATTTTAGAGAATAGGATAGCTATTGGAGGAGAATAGTAGCAAGAGAGATGATAAAACCCTTGGCCTTGTGAGAAGGTGACAGAAACAGGCAGCTAGTCGTTTTGAGACCAAAGTGTTGCATGGCTTTTTTTTTTCCTCAAAAAAAATCTATTTCCCCATCACTCTATTAAAGATATTATCTCCCTCTGGAAACTTACCTTAGTTATATCCCTAGACTATTACATCTTCAACACCACTAGGCTCCTGATTGATGGCTTAGTGCACAGAAGACGCATCTGTCATTTGCTCTTTGGCAGATATTAAAAACCAGCAAAGCTGTAGAAATATCCTCCTGAAGGTGGGCACCAGATAAAGCCTAATATAAATGACAGCTCAGAACCTGAGATGTTCCCAAGCATGATCATCTCCCACTGGAATAATCCTACTTTCTTCAGCTTTAGCTTCTTCTATTTCAGAAAATAAAGTGTGCTCAGATATAAACCAGGGAGTTAGTATTATCTCAGAAGAAAATATCTTAACTAGCAGTTTTGGCATACATTATATGAGTATATGAAATTAGACCCGAAGGAATTAAGTCAGTGAAGGAATTCATTACCTAAATTTGTGCTGAAATAAAATCATGGAATCATGGAATCACAGAATTGTCAGTGTTGGAAAGGATCTCTAGAGATCCCCCGGTCCAACTGCCCTGCTAAAGCAGGGTTGCTCAGAGCACATCACTCAGGGCTGCACCCAGGAGTGGCTGGAAGGTCTCCAGAGAATGGGACTCTACAATCTCCCTGGGCAGCCACTTCCAGGTCTCTGCCACCTAACTATGGAGGAATTTTTTCTCACATTCGGATGGAACCTCCCGTGTTCCAGCTCGTGCCCGTTGCCCCTGGTCCTGTCACTGGGAACCACTGAGAAGAGTCCTGCTCCCTTCTCCTTCCACCCACCCTTCAGATACTTGTGAGCATTGGTAAGGTCTCCCCTCAGCCTTCTCTTCTCCCAGCACTCTCAGCCTTTCTTCATCAGGGAGATGCTCCAATCTCTCCATCATCTTTGTTGCCCTATGCTGGACTCTCTCCAGTAGTTCCCTGTTTCTCTTGAACTGCGGAGCCCAGAGCTGGAGGCAGGATTCCAGTTGTGGTCTCACCAGGGCAGAGTAGAGGGGGAGAATGACCTCCCTCGACCTACTTCCATATTCTTCCCTACACAGCCCAAGATTCCATTAGCCCTCTTGGCCACAAGGGCACAATGCTGGCTCATGCATAGTTTACTGTCTACTAGGACCCCCAGATCCTTCTCCTTAGAAGTGCTTTCCAGCAGATCCGCCCCTAACCTACTTCAGTGCCCAGAATTCTTCCTCCCCAGGTGCAGGACCCTTCAGTTGCTCTTGTTGAACCTCATTAGGTTCTTCTCTGCCTGGCTCTCCAGCCTGTCGAGGTCATGGTGGATGGCAGCACAGCCCTCTAGAGTGTCAGCCAGCCCTCCTAGTTTGGTATCATCAGAGAACTTGCTGAGGATACACTCTGTCCCGTCATCCAGGTCATTGACAAATATGTTGAACAAGACTGGATTGAATATTGACCCTTGGGGGACACCACTGGTAAGGTGGTATATACAAATATACATACAAAAGCCCAAAAATGAGACCCCAAATCCCTTTACTGCTGTTGCTTAACTCTGGAAGTCCTTCTTTTCCAATCACTTTATTAATCAGAGCTTTTATCGAGAAAGTGGGACTTGATTGTTTTGAACTCCCTTCTACTTGAATGGGAGATGAACCTGGATTTTCCATTTCTAGGTGAGTGTTTCAGTCACCAGACCACTGTGTGAAATAGAGTACCGCCATCATAGGCTTTATCTCTCCACCTTCAGGATATGTTTCCTACTTGCGGTTGTCTCTCAGACAATGTAATCTCCTACTAAAACCTTGGAAGAAGACAACATTTTAGACACGTTCCTGTACTTGATGTTTCTTTATGCTTTGATCTAAAGCATCGCTAATGAGTGCTATCAAATCTTGTCTTCTTACTCCCCCCTTTATAAATTGCCTTTTGTTGGCACAATTTTCTGTTCATCTGAAGACCTACAGCAGCTTACCAGTCTATAAAAAAAGCAGTTTATTCCTTCAGTACCTAGTTTAAAATAGAGCTTCTGTAATAAAGGTTTAAGGGTGGGTTTTTTTAAGCCTTTACTGCCATTCATTGCAAACTTGATGCTTTGCTCATTCAAGCCAAGCAAGTTCCTATTGATTTTGGTACAGCCCAAGAATAATATGCTAACTCATTACCTACATCTTCAGTATTGGTATATGGATTATTTTGAATATGAAGTTAGCAGCAAAGAAGAAGGAAGGATTCTCTAATGTGAGAGGTTCAGGTCACATCCCTATTAATTAGGTTACCATTTGTTCCCTTGAAGACCACACCCAGAAACTATCCATGGGTCCAGGGGGCTTAAATGTAAGTTGTGGTCCCTTTTATTCAAGGCCCATGGTCAGTACGCAAACGCACTAGGACTCAGAGGAAAAGCAGGATTTAAGTAAACACCACAAATAATAACCAAGCAGAAATACAACTACACTAAGAGATTTCAGGACCAGATGGAATATTACATTATTTTACTAGTTGCAATGTTACAAACCGTAGAACTCTCTCCAGTTTACCCCTGTATTGTGCCAAAAGCACACTGTTCACAAGGTGTGACTTCCTGAGAATCTCCCCACCTCTTCATACTTGGTTCTAAAGGCAATTCATATTTTCCAAACAAGAATATGAACAACAAAACCGCATGAAATATTTTGGGTTTTCATATTTCGACCTAACACACCTCAATGCCTGATTATGAATATCACCCTCTCTATTTAAACTTTCAGAAGCTTCAGATTCTCAGTTGTGAAGCAGCTGAGCTCTACAGAAACCAGACGAATGTTGGAATTCCTTTCAGCTGGTGTTGATTCTGTAGATGACTCCAGACTAGTGATATCTGATACAGTCAATCAGTCAAGCTGCTTGAGCAATCTGCTCCACTCCATCAGTGCCACATTTTGCCTATTCCACTATCATCACTGAGGACATTTGTCTTGTTCGCAGTGCAGCCCCAAAATTATAATGACTATCATGATTCATTTTAAAAATACTTGCCATATTTTGCACAGTTTGGGTACATATGTTAGTCCTGAATATTTGGTAGCGTCGTAGGTGTAATTTCATCTAAGGGTTTATGATAAGCTATGAGCAAGTTTTACTTCAGCCATGCAGACTTGTACAACAAGCTTGGAACTATGCACAGGCATATATAGAAATTTATAAATAGAAAACATGTAGTAAACACAATGAAAAATTACCTTTGCTGAAATTCCTGTATTCTTAGACATTTCTAAACTGTGGTCAAATTCAGAATGAGAGATGTATTTAAGGCAGAATCTTCATCTATCCAACTACGCTGCAGAGGGGCATATAATCTTTCTTACATCCTGCCTCAGTACTCAGCTTTTTATTGTAAAGTTGGTGAAGGAATAGTTAGGAAATGGAGATTAGGAATCTGATGAGTAACCCAGTTCAATAAGAAGCTTTTTATCCTGGAAAAGTAAGAGAGATCAAATTGTGCTTTTCTTGTCAAAACATCGTGTCCTTCAAATAGATTTTGTGTCATAAAAATGTGACCCTCAAATAACTCAGGCAGTCTGATAACACAGAAGAGCAGGTGACAGCACAGAGGCAAGCTCATAACCTTGTGTTTAGGGATTTCATGTAACTTTTAAGGAATAAAATCAGGGTGAATGCAGAAACCTTTTCTTGTGATTTCAAAAAATAGCTTCTATCAATATAATTTCCACAGAAAGAGTAGTGTGAATACCAATGCTTTATTTATGTTTTTTTCCTTTGGTCATTGGAATGATTAGAATAGATCATAATAAAAACCCAAAGCACAAATAAAAGAAAACCAGAAAATTTTCCTTTCCAATTACTCCCTATAAGTAACTGCTTTGGATCTTAGTTCATATATTAAGAATTAAATTATTAAAATATACATTTCAAAATATTAAAATATAATGTAAAGAATTCACTTATTTAATGTTTTGTTGTTCAAAAGTTATTACCTTACCTTTATTCATAACTAATTTAGAAACAGAATAAGATTTAAATCAATCTTTTAAATGTGTTACTGAATAGACCGCTTCTCTAAAGCCAGGTTTTACAGCTGTTGAGAGGAGAAAATTTACTTGTCAATTCCATTTTTCATAAATCTGACATCAATTCTATATGATACATTCCAGCATTATTAGCTGCAGCTTTGCTGATTAGGAATTACTACCTCCTATTTCCATAAATTACACATCATTAACACTGACAGGCAGGCACAAGGAGCTGCTCGGTTAAAGCACAGGTCTTCCACAGGTCTTGAGCTATAAGCCAGTAAAGAACTTGCTTTGTAAGAAGCTGTATGGCCTTTGATCCTTCTGACATCAAGAGTCTAAATAAATGATAATTCAGAAGATAATTCATAATTGCCAAATCCAAATTTTCATGAGAGGTGCTAAGGTGAGGGTAATTTAGAGATGCACCACACTATTAGAAAAGAAGAAGACTTTTCGTAATAGATGCCTAAAAAAACCTCCTCATTTCACCCATCCAAGGCTGATGACCTTGGTGCCGGTAAGATGAGAATAACAGAACCAAGTCACATATTTAGCATCAAATAAACCATTTGTATTTCTTTTAAAATGAAACAGCCAAAGTAAGTACAGATGGCGTCCTTCTCCCAAGGAACAGGCAATAGGATAAGAGGAAGCAGCCTCAAGTTGCACCAGAGGAGGTTCAGATCGGACATTAGGAACAATTGCTCCACTGAAAGGGTTATGAAGGCTTGGAATGGGCTGCCCAGGGCAGTAGTGGAGTCACCATCCCTGGAGGGATTCAAAAGCCGGGCAGACATGGTGCTGAGGAACATGGATTAGTGAAGGGTTTTGTCAGTATTGGGTTGATGGGTTGGACTCGACGATCTGAAGGGCCTCTTCCAACCTCAGCAATTCTATGATTCTATGATTCTATGTGTCATAACATATATATGTAGAATTATCCTCCTTGTTTGGCATAGCTTATCACCTATCACGGTACAGGCTTGCAGTTCAAACTGCCCAATTAGAGCTCATTTTGAGTATGTGTAATAAAACCTGATCTATACAAACCATCTCATATCTACCTCTTAATACCTGGAACTCATGGCACAATCACAGTATGAAGTATCCTGCAAGGTTAATGTCTAAAAGATTCCTCTGAAAGGAGATGCCGTGTCCTCCTGCAGCTCTTTTTCTGAAGTGGGATGGTATTGGTCTCCGTGTTTTCTGTAAAACTCAGTTCTGTGCTCCCCTCCCAAATCAAACTCACTAGAGAATTTATATGAAAAATGTTTAGTTCAATGCAACTTGTAATACATATCGCAGACAAAATGGTTATCGAGTCGGAACCGATCTTTGGGATCTGAATGGATTTAAAAAGGAAGTTTTAAGTCATTTAGAAGTTCTTAGAAGAACAGATAAAAGTTCTGGGAACTGCATTCTTGGAGATCAGCACCTGAAGGAAGACTAAGTGTTACTTTGAGACAGTCTTCTGTTCAGACTTCATAACGTATTACATTTACTTTCTCCTCACTTTGTAAAGGGGCAAATAACTTTCTCCTTGAACCATTTCATCAGTGCAATTTACTGCTCTTGTATCTTAATTAAAACTGAAATTTAATTTATTTCTATTTCTAACTGATTTTGCAAGAATTCCTCTACAGTTGAGATGTGAAGGTTGTGTTCTTTCCTGTGATACCGAATTATATCAGCCAATTTTAGAATTGTATTTTTGAACTGGATGTTTGAATAAGTAAACAAATCTGGAAGGATAAATCTGTACCAGTGATGTTAAAACTTTATCAACAATTTGTAGATGTAAACAACCATGTATGAACATAGCTCCCATCCATAGTTCTTTCTCTTCCTCTTTTTTGTTTCCTCATTTTGGCATGGGATAGTTTTCTATCTTTATTTCTAAATTTATCCATGTATAAACAGATAAATATATACTTTCGTTTCTTACTTTCCATTTTACAGAAGGAAAATCTAAGAATAATATAAGTAAGAATAATAAAAAAAAATACTACAATTTTAATTAATTGTGAAGACTTAATAAAATAACAGTGGTTTATGGTCCTGAAAAGGGAAAGTATGGATGAGAACTAGCTGAACGGAAATTTATTTTACAGGTATATTGAAAAGCAGCATTCATGTTTGCACTCAACTCAGGAATAGAGTAGAAATTTGGAGAATTTTACATGGGAGGAAATAAAACTGTTTTCACCATCACACACTCTCAATGGCTTTGTACCTCAGAGTAAAATTTAGTGAATATACAAAAAATTTGCATTAATTTATACCTTTGCTCTCATGGACTTAGATTTTAAATGGAGTGTTTTATGCTTTTTCATTGTTGATATGTCTCTAAGATACATAAAACTCTCCTGAAAAGTATTTTATGCTGTTTATATGTTGCATGCTCTTTCTGACCTTCAGCTAAAGCATGAACAGAATGGTACAACATTCTTCCCCATCAGCCAATTTTCTGTATTACACGTTTTGTTTTGTTTTGTTTTGTTTTGTTTTTCTATTGAGTTACAGTTGTTGAGGACCCAAGTACATTGTAATAAATGTTGAAAGTTGCATCTTGTCAGGAGATTAATGTGTGTGGTCATTGGTCTCTCTGGCCATCACTTCTTAATAAAAGCAATTTACCTAAATTACTTTTCTCCCTACTTTTGTGAATACTGCAAAATTACAGGCGAGTAAAGGGAAAGCTTTTAACTCTGCTTTGCAGGAAGCAGTATTAAATTTGTTCATTTAGGACCTGGAGTAATTGAATGACTCATGGGAAACCTAACCGGGCTGACTGGAACACAAAGGAGAGTCGGCCAATTACAGTTTTGCACATTCTTCAAAGATCTCATCTAAAATGTAAAGGGACCTGCATGCGATAATGAATCATTAAAATACCACGGCAAGTTAGATACAGATGATGCATTGTTATGCTCTGCTTTAGCAAAGATATATCAGTCTAATCTGCACCAGTTCCATACAGGCATTACTTCCTGGGAAAAAAAGAAGTTGTTCTTCTCAAACAGGTGCTGGAATTAATTTAAATGTAACTCTCACTTCTCAAAGAGCAGTGGAAGAATTTTGTGGATTTCTGATGCGAAGGGTTTTATCAGTGACTGTGCGTCCTCCAAAAAGGTTTGTCTGACTCAATGGTAATTCAAAGCTTGTCAGAGTATTTTTCGTGTTAACAACTTTTATTTGTTCTCTTCAAAATGAAGCACCCAGTTTTACAGCGAAGACAACTTTGCTTTTGAAGATTTAAGCTGATTATATTTAATAATCAAATGTAAATAAGTAAACCCAAAAGAAAACTTTAAAGCAACATCTGAAGAATCATAGAATCATAGAATCGTTTATGTTGGAAGAGACCCTTGGGATCATCAAGTCCAACCATCGACGAAGCACCTCAATGACTGTCTTGTGGGTTGTTGTTTTATTGACTCTTAATTCACTTCTCATGCAGACTTCACATGAGAAAATATTTCCTTCTCTTGAAAACTTTTGCCAGTGAGAAATAGTGTTTCTGCCCTGACCACTTACCCTTTGCTCTACGCAACTCCTCCATGCCAAGGTGACAGGCACAATCAGGAATAAAACTCGTGTATTTTATATCCACTGTAAGAGTAACTTTCTTCTAGAAAAGTTCAACAGCACTCCAAATTAGAAAATAATTAGTTTCACAGATATTATTCCAATATAGCAAAAAATTTAAAGATTGGGTTTATTATAGGTTTCACTACACATGGTCCCTGCAAAGAGTTGAGATGAAAATAGGATCTCCTCCCCTTTATAACTGAAAAGGCTGCACAAAACCTTATCTTGGTCACAAGAAGCTCTACAGCTGAATACGAGAAAAACAGAGATGTGGGTAAGAAAGTGGCTTTCTCATAGCTGATCCTGTGTAAATACACCATTATTAATCAGAAGGATTCTGAAGGCAAATCTGATGTTCACACAAAACATTTCCCATTTTCCTAAGAGTTCAGTACCTCCAGAAAGAAAAAATTCAGAAAGTTGAGATCGCGATGCAGCTGGATTTCTCTGAAGACACCACAAAAACATCTCCTTCACTAACTGTGAAGGATTTAATGGTTTCCTATGACATGGTCAATCATTGGGACATCATTATCCAGGAAAGGTCACAGACAATTTTTTCTGGCTTGTAAAACTCGAAAGTACTCTGACGGCTGGGAATAAATTTTTCCTGCTATTTATTTTTGAATACCAGATGCTAAAAGCTGTTTATTTTGCAAGCCACAATAGCTGCTTTCAATGCAGTACCACAAAGCTGATCTTAACTATACAAACTAGCGTGAACACTGAAAATGTAGGTGTTTACTTGACTCTGGAGAGTGATAAACTAACAATTAAATGTTAATTATCTTGTATCGTGCTCTGTGTGACTGCAAATAATGCATATAGTGCACTAAATACCTTCTGAACTACTCTGTCTAGATCTGACCTTAACTTGTAATGAAATTCTGATTAATATACAGCACTACAAGTAAAGCTGTGCAATATCACATTCATCCATATTCTATTCAAATAATCTTTGAATTTCTTAATAGATTTTCTCAACGTGGAATCTTTCCAACTAACAGATCTATAAGCTTACAGAGCTGAAACAAGTGCTGTTAAAAGAAGAATTTGAACAGCCAGGATTAATGGCAGGGCCAGGAAGTGCGAGTCAGAAGACATATATTAGTTAAACAATTATAACCTTTTTTTTTTATATATATAACAAATCTAAATCTGTGGATGACTCAGCAACATGTCTTCATTTTCAATTACTTTGATTATTTTTGCTTGCCTTTCTGCCTAGCAAAGGTACAAGGTAAATCCTATGTGCTTATACAACGTTGTAGACCTTTGACCACTGGGCATAACTGCTTTATGTTATACTCAGGGGTGAGGCAGCACCTCACACAAGGCGAAGAGAAGCTAATTCTGTAAGGCCAATGCAGATCTCACTGAAATTGGTCAGACGTGGCCACAAATGACCATGAGCTTGATGGGTTTTTAAGGCCCTCATTTTATAACACCAGGCGCTTTCTGCAAGCTCATCGTTTTGTAGGGAGGTGATTGTCCCCCTGTACTCAGCACTGGTGAGACCGCACCTTGCGTATTGTGTCCAGTTCTGGGCACCTCAGCACAAGAGAGATATCGAGGTGCTGGAACGAGTACAGAGGAGGGCAACAAAGCTGGTGAGAGGCCTGGAGAACAAGGCTTATGAGGATCGATTGAGGGAGTTGGGGTTGTTTAGTTTGAGGAAGAGGAGGCTGAGGGGAGACCTCATCACTCTCTACAACTGCTTGAAAGGGCACTGTAGAGATATTGGTGCTGGTCTCTTCTCACGGGCAATGAGCGACAGGACAAGAGGGAATGGCTGCAAGCTGCAGCAGGGTAGGTTTAGGCTGGACATTTTCACGGGGAGAGTGAAAAAATTTTTCACGGGGAGAGTGGTCAGTCAGTGGAATCAGCTGCCCAGGGAGGGGGTGGAGTCCCCATCCCTGACTGTGTTTAAGAGCAGATTAGATGTAGTGTTGAGGGATCTAGTGTAAGGGAGAACTTGTAGAGTAGGGCTGATGGTTGGACTTGATGATCCCAGGGGTCTCTTCCAACCTGAATGATTCTATGATTCTATGATTGTCTGGTCCAAAATCTGTACAAACCAGAAGGGTAGCTTTTCTGTTGGTTAAATTGTTTAATCAAAGGAAATGTAGACCATTGCTGCTCTGAGGCATCTGATGTGTTATTACAATTCTGGTAGTAACAACAGAATTGTGTTGTTTTATCAAATTTCTTGATTCCCATCAAAACAATTCTCTCTAGATTTCTTACTTTTAGTGAGAAATAATTAAGAGAGAACATTTAGGCAGAACAATTAAGACATACAACTTGTGCATGGTTATTTCCACAGTTCCAGTCATAGAGTAGTTGTTTGTACTCAAAACACTTGATGTTGAGTGTTTGCTTTAAAAAGTTTGGCATATCTATTATTGAAAACATTTTTGTAACAAATATGTTGATAGCAACAAGAGTACTGAAAATAAAAAATTAATTTGTCTGTAAGAAATGTCACAATGATTTCCTACTATTTTCCACCTGAGGCCTCAAAGATATATGTACTTGTAGACTTTTTACTTGTCTCAGCACTTCTATTTCAATTGTTTATTTAAATGGCTTTATTTGATCAAATCAAAACTCCTATGCAGCTTGCCTTGCTTGTGACTGGAGCAATTTAAGATGTTCAGAGCAGTACAAGAAGTTTCCAATGAGATTTCTGGTTTCCAAGTAGAGTTTGCCAGCTGTCAGCTGATTGTAGACAATGTCTACATCCTCCTACTTTCTTTGAAGGTGAAGTAGAATAGTTTCTTTAACATTGTCATAACTGTCTGTTTAGCCTGGAGAAGAGAAGACTGAGGGGGAATGACCTCAACATTGAGCAAAATCTAATGGGCGGGTAGCAAAAGGATGTGGTCAGGTTCTCCTCAGTGACGCTCAGTGGCAGGACAAGAGGTAACAGGCACTTGAACATGGGAAACTCCATGAGTTTAAACATGGGAAATTCCATCTCAACGTGAAGAGGAACTCCTTGCCTGTGAGGGTGGCACAGCCAGATGCTGCCCAGAGAGGTGGTGGAGTCTCCATCTCTGGAGACATTCCAAAACCCACCTGGACATGTTCCTGTGGAACCTGTTCAGGTGACCCTGCTGTGGCAGGGAGTTGGAGGAGATCATCTCCAGAGGTCCCTTCCAACCCCTACCAGTCTGTGATTCTGTGACTTGGTGACTTAAGGAATAATACTTTATCAATCACATTAATTTAAAACGGACATTCTTTTATTAGAAAAACACACCTTAAGACAGGATGCAGAAATTTCCCACTAAAAGAGTTGATTTAACCAAATCAAATACAATGAAAAATAACCATTTGACCACATCCTTCTCCAGTTTACCATGGTACAACGTATCTATATTCCTAACACATGTAGCTGAGTGGAATTAAGCATTCTCCAAACTATATTGCCCAGCTCTTTCGTTGGTTGGCTTTTTTCTTCTTCCCCCCAGTTAATAAAATGTGTTTACAGGTATCACCAAAACAGAAGTTAGACCATGCAGGTACCAAATTTCCCCATTCTCTGCTCTCAAGACATAGTACCTTTCCTAAAGAATTCTGGCTGAAAGGTGTAATGCATCAAAAATAAAGCAAGATTTTTCACACTGTTTTTGTTCCATCACCTTCTTAATAGTTTAACGTCTTCTCCTGATTTGAATCAAAAAAGTAATGCAGAAATCCCAATTTCTACTTAGCAATACTAAACTGACTTTGTTCCAGGTAACTGAAAGATATTTTTTCTTGCAGATGTTTCATTCATCAGAAGAGACTTAGATGAACTGTCTTAAATACAACTATTTTGTTTACCCTGGTTTTTTTTGAGTGAGCAAATGAGCTTTAAAGTTACGTTGTCACGCCTTGGGGAACAAGTGGGTTTCCTGTTTCAAGAAATGTAGCTGCTTTACATATATTTCTTTTTCTCTTTTGTTTTACTCCGTGAAGCTTCTGGTTTCTGTTTTTTTAGAATAATTGTTTGTGAATTCATCCGTACAACTACCACTCAAATCAGGGCAAGATTTATTTAAACCCTGAACAATGCGTTGCCAAATTAAAGGTATGAATTTTGAGAAGATTCTCTTTAAAATACACGTTCAGGCAGAATTGTTTATTACTCTAGCTGATGGCACTGAAACACGGAATTACAGATGAGAGGAAAACTAAAACCACAGGTTGTTTTTTTGTTTGGTTGGGGTTTTTTTGAGGACAAAATACAAAAAGAAATTCTTTTTATTCAAGAAAAATAAGGATAATCTGCGAAGAAGTTGTGCAGTACTTAAATATAAGGTGCATATCAAATACATACTTTTCCTATCCTATTCAGAGTCATTGCTGACACTTAGTTTTCAGGCTTGGAACACCAGTAATGCTGATTCCTTTGAAACCGATGAAGCCTGCTGTTTTTTCCCCATTTTTATGTATCACTTGGTGCAGTAATCACTGTGTTTCAGAGGAGGAATAAGCTAATATGAAATTAGATAACTCTCTTAGGAAATTCTTTATTTTGGCACAGTAATAAGATCCTTCATGCTGCTTCATTGGGCATATCTATGATAGAAAGTTAAATATAAAGACTTTTTTTCCCCCATCATTCCTCAATATGGGCTTTTTTCTTCTATGCATTCTGCATTCATGAAGTCTGATGATTGGTATTTAGATAAGGAAAGCATTTTTAAAGGAGATTTCCTCTACAGATTAGAAACATGCCGGCACTATTGTCAATTTAATTAAGATTAGGGAGGTTGTGGAGTCTCCTTCTCTGGAGACATTCCAAACCCACCTGGACACATTCCTGTGTGCCCTGCTCTAGGTGCTCCTGCTCCAGCAGGGGGATTGGACTGGATGATCTTTCAAGGTCCCTTACAATCTCTGATATTCCGTGATTCTGTGATTCTGTGATTCTAGATATAAAGTATAAATGTGACCCACAAGCCAAGATGTTTTCTAAGGAGCCTCACTCATGACAGAGATGAAGGGGTCAGTAGCCATCTTACAGAATAAAGGTGAGCATGATTCCCATCCTTCCTAGGACAAAGGTGCCAGAGAAAGGTTGCATTCCTGAAAGTTTTTTATGTATTTTACCTTGCAGTAATGTTGATTACCCATATAAATTTTCCACTGGTTTGTCTGGACACCTTGGCTCTAGCTGTCAGATTGCTGATTTCATGAAGGCCTTGCAGGTAAGATATTTAATTTAGACCTTTAAAGTGCATGTGCCTTGTAGATGCCATTTTCTCAGTCCTGTGTCTATAGTGCAGGAATTGCACGAAGGAATCCAGGGCCAGGCAAAATTCAAGACACTTTCTGCCTGCAGATTTTCTCTGGGAGTTGTTGCAATTGGCTTCTCATTTGGAGTGTTAGTCCTGCAATCTCCAAGCAGTTAACATGCCCTGAGCACGGTGCTGTCAATGAGTTCAGGAGCTATAGATTCTGTTTTATTCAGCCTTTATTGATTGGCACTGGAAACACTTTCCTTTTGATTGTAACAAGAATTGCATTGCTTAATTTATCCAAAGAATGGTCTTGTGAGCCAAGCAGAGAAGTGTCACTTTCCGTTTTACAGATGGGAATTGAATCAGAGCACGTAGGAAGTCCAGCTCTTCAAATGTACTTGGGGGAACTCACCCACCACGTAGGTACTGGAGATCAGCCCAGGCTGCCACCTTCAGCCATAGGCATCTTGGTCTCATTGCAGCTTTGAAAGTTTTGCTGGTTGATAGCTGCAGAGATCGCTGAGTAGCAAGCCACGTGCAATGGTACAGCATTCACAGAGTAACAGAATCACAGAACTGTAGGTGTTGGAAGGGACATTGAGATATCTAATACAACCCCCTGCCAGAGCAGGTCCACCCCCAGAGCAGCTCCCACAGGAACGTGTCCAGGTGGGGTTTTGGAATGTCTCCAGAGTTGGAGACTCCACCACCTCTCTGGGCAGCCTCTGCCAGGGCTCTGCCAACTTCACAGGAAAGAAGTTCCTCCTCAGGTTTAGATGGAACTTCCAGTGTTCAAGTTTGCACCCATTCCCTCTTGTCCTCTCACTGGGCACCACTGGAAAAAGACTGGCCCCATCCTCCTGACACACACCCTTTGGGTAGTGATAAGCACTGATCAGATCCCCACTCAGTCTTCTCCAGACTAAAAAGACCCAAGTCTCTCTGCCTTTCCTCATCAGAGAGATGTTCTAGTCCTCTCACCATCCCTTTATGCAGAATACATCTACCACCAAAACTGTTTTTATAAAAGTTCATTGTTATAAAATCATAAAATTATGGAATGGTTTGGGTTGGAAGGGACCTTAGAGGTCATTGACTTCCATCCCCGTCTCCCTTCTCCCTCCTCCCCCTGCCATAGATCAGAGACACCTCTCATATTATAGAAAAATCAGTTATTGATACCAAATTATCCACCCACAATATCGTAACTTTTGCTGTGGCAATATATTGTCATGGTCACCAGTTGATGTTTAGCCCCTCCCAAAAAGCTGCCATTAGAAACTGTAGGGCACTCTGCTTGCCTGAAGTGTACAATACCAAGCACAGCTTTCATTAAAGACTTTGGTTGAGTGGGGTTTTTTTTTTTTCTCCTGCAAAATGCAGGAGTGAGGTGAGCGTGTTGAGGGCACTGCATCAAGAGCTGATTAATAGCCTCTGAGTGAGTGAATATGCGTCTGCCATCCTACAGCAAAGGCCATATGTTACACTATCGCTTTCGTTCCAAAACTGCATCTTCGCCTGGTGACAAGAATAATTTCTGACACGCAAGGAATTCGCCGGATACAAGAGATACCGTAATTTGCAACAGCAGGATTGCTGGGTGACCCTCGGCCCTCAGACTTAACCCTTAGGTGACGTACCAAAGCTCTACCAGTGCCAGCGTCTGCCGTGTCTGAAAGGAGCTGAAGAAAATGTCATTCAAAGTCAGTACTTCAGAGGGCTGATTGCAAGAAGTAAATGAACGTCGCTTCTTCTAGATCAAATAACCTCGTGGTAGATATCTTAAGAGAAGGGATAAATGATGAAAATTGCTTTTACTGCAGAAATAACGACGTGCTGGAGAAAGCGTTAGAAAGAGTATTACTTTAGAGCTACACCACAAATCCTAAGGTGTCAATATGCTGTTTGAAGCAAGTAAGGTCTGTTTACTCCATTATGCATACAAACTGTTTGTTTTGCTTTTTAAAGCATACCAGATAAAGTAATAAATTCTATCTCCAAAGTCACAGTTCTTCAGAAAAGTTACTTTGTCACCATATAGCTTTTTTTCCCCCCCCAAAGTGGCATAACATTAAATATAACAAATCAAATGGAATCAATAATGTTATGGTTTTAAAGCCTTTCGAACTGAAAACTGATCAGAGCAGCTTAAGTTCTGCCTATTGTGGTGAATGCAGTCACTATATTCCCTGCACAATATTTGAAATTGAGAGAGACAGGAAAGATATTATTTTGTGAAGCAGTGTTTGGTTAAATTCAGAATCTAATCAGCAACTTTTAGAGCGTTTACATTAAGGTAACCCAATAGTTTCGCTGTGGTCTTTTGGGGACTTGATTTTTTCTTGTGTGTTTCACTGGACTTTTGCTCTTTAGAAGGTCAAAAAATCTTACAAGGGCTTTGGCATCTCTCTTTCAGGCTTCTCTGTGAATACAAACATTAAAAATATGGAGAACTAACCAAACTTTCCTGTATTATATGTAATATAATGCAGGAGATTATATATATATATATATATACACACACATATATATATACATGTAATATAATACTAACCTGTAATATATGTATATCAGCATATACTTTACACAGACCTGTTTATTCTGAAATCAGTGACAATGTGATCAGAACAGGGTTTTTTTTATAAGAATAAGGAGTGCTTATTAAAAAACTCTGTACTAATTTTGGCTACTAGATATCTTTATAAATATGCACAGAAATCCCAGAATCTCTGAAAAGGCACAGGCTAAATTAAATTTAACACACCTTTTTTTTAACACACACTTATTTCTAGAAAATATATATGCACAAGGCCATTGCTTCCCTTCACCTCCTCTTTTTCACTGATTACAAAATGCCATCATTTTGTGCAGTAAAAAATTAAAGACTGTCCTTGTATCTTCAGTACAAAAGTTTCAGTCCCAGGAAGCGTTTGTTGCTGTTTTTATTGCTGAAAACTGAAGGGAGAGTGATGGCAGAAGGGAAAGGAAAATGGTTCTACGGGAGTCCTCTGTTCTGAGCTGGATGCCTGGGTTCCACCTAATTCATAGTTAATGCTCCATCAAAGGGAAGCGTACCCTTCAGGCTGACAGCAAACTCTGCAAACTAGCTAAGCATTCATTAAAAAGAAAAGAATCGGGCAGATTTAAGAGACTGACTGGAGAGAGGAAGGCATCTGCTCATGGCCAGATGAGAGCTTCCATCTGTATACCCTCCTGGTTTTACCGAGCCTGTCCTTGTCTCTACCATGTGTGAAGCCAGAGCAGGTGTGTTTATTCCCTGAACAGCTATAAAGGCTCTGATATATGGGATGTACCTTCAAAGCCAAGCTCTGCTTGATCGGGAGAAGGAACTTTCACTATTTCTTCACAAATTCCTATACAGGAGACATCCTGACACAGGTTCAAGAAGGACAGGGAACTGCTGGAGAGGGTACAGCAAAGGGCTACTAAGATAATGAGGGGACTAGAACATCTCTCTGATGAGGAAAGGCAGAGGGACTTGAGTCTTTTTAGTCTGGAGAAGAGAAGACTGAGTGGGGATCCGATCAATGCTTATCACTACCTAAAGGGTGTGTGTCAGAAGGATGGGGCCAGTCTTCTTCCAGTGATGCCCAGTGAAAGAACAAGAGGGAATGGGCACAAACTTGAACACTGTAAGTTCCATCTAAACATGAGAAGGAACTTCTTTCCTGTGAAGCTGGCAGAGCCTGGCAGAAGGTTGCCCAGAGAGGTGGTGGAGTCTCCATCTCTGGAGACATTCCAAACCCCCCCGGACACGTTCCTGTAGGAGCTGCTCTGGTAGAGGGTTGGAGGAGATGATCTCCAGAGGTCCCTTCCAACCCCATCTCATTCTGAGATTCTGTTATAAGGAAAAGGAACCAGCAATATGCAGTACAGTTTCCTGCCATCTCATTATTTCTCCTTTTAAGTTATTTGTTCAACTGACCAAAGGGGTATTCCATGCCATGTGATGGCATGCTTAATATATAAAGCTGGGGGAAGAAGCAAGGGGTTCCCTTGCAGGGGAATTGGAACTGGATGATCTTGAAGGCCCCTTCCAACTGTAACCATTCTGTGATTTTATGATTCTATGATTTTATTTTTGCTGGGAACAGAGCATCTCATCAGTCAGTTTTTTCAGGTCTTTTTATGGACCTTCTAACAGGGCCAGCGATGCACTAAGTACCTTTAGGAAGTATAACATGGTAGCTACAGTATTTTAGCAGCAAAAAGACATTTTTTCAGTGCAATTAAGCTATATTTCTCATTATTAGGTGGTTATATAGTTAAAAATTGCAGCACAAAAGGGGTTTACACGGGATTAAAGATGAAAAGACAAGTGTTGCTGAAGATATTCAGAATACTTCTGGAACTTCAGACTTTTTCTAATTTAGCATTTTTTATTCTTCTTAAATATTTCAATTTAAGATACTCAGTTGACAGTCATTAGACTTCTCGGGTTAATTAATCTCAGAAACTTTATTAGCATAATCCAGATGACCGTAAGGGTTGACCTGAGTTTAATCATCTCCATTGTCAAACTGGTCTAGTGTGGCACACCATGAACTGTAAACACAATATGCTTTCATTTGCTGAGTTATGATTTGATTCATAATTTACATATATTAATATGTAAATCACACCTATGAACAGCATTTTATCTTTTTAATGATATTACATTATGGAAGGATGGTTTAGAATGCAATAATCATTTGCATACCTTTTTGAAGAGAAGTACTACTAATGATGCCTTACAGAAAACATTAAAAATCAGTCTATTACATATTTCTTTTGTGTTTCTTTTCCCTTATTCTTTATTTCTAAGTCAGTTAATCTTTGTTTCCTGTGCTGTTCATAGCTTTCTGAAGTTTCAGTTCTTTACTACCCTATTCTCCCCACGAGATACCAATTATGATGAAATAAAGTAAAGAACAGCTTCTCAAAATTAAATTAAATATTGACATGACTTAAATCATACACCACTGGCTTGAATCTGCTGTACTAGGGATAAAGGACTAGGCAATATTGAAATAACTTGATTGTTTACTGCACCACCTTTGCTACTCCATTTTTGGCTTTATTTAGATGAGCTGTCAGTAAAAGCTTTTTCTCTCCAAGGGTGGTCAGGTGCTGGAATGGCCTGTCCAGGGACTTGGGGGAGTCACCGTCCCTGGTGGGGTTCAAGAAACATCTGGATGATGTGCTACAAGACACTATTTAGTAGCTCAGTGGGTGGTGTTAGTGACAGGAGGAGGGTTGGACTAGATGATCTTGTAGATCCTTTCCAACCTTGTGTTGATTCTGTGATCCTATGATTTATTATATAAACATAAATAACTATACATAAGAGGCACTACAAGATGAGAATGTTCTCATCCTGAAGATAAAAGGTGAAAGCAGGCCTAGAGAATATGAGAGTTAGTTGCATTAACTCCCCAGCATTGCAAGGAAAAACAATTGTGGGTACAGACTGAAGAATCAAATGTGTCAAAATGTAAAAAAAGGAGATCCTGGTTTCAAATGCGTCTATGGTGGTAAAGACCAGGCAAAGAGAAATGTAGGTATCTTGTGTGAAAACTCACATGGCATTTGCATTTTGCCATTTTAGTGATCAGTGGGAAGATAAAACAAAAGATTAATGTTCCATTACAGACTGCTCACTTCAGTAACTGTGCTAGGCAAAATAATGTCAGTGTTTCAAAAATAAAAAAAAACCCAAATCATTGTCCAATGTAGGAACACATTTTTATGTCCATACTTTTTAATAATAAAAACTAAGATTTTTTTTTCTTTCAGCTTATTGCATGAAAATTAAATATTTCAGAAGAGAAGCAATTTTATATAGAAACTATAGTGTCTGATGTATGTTCAGGTAATAAAAAAATTACACTAAGGTCTGAGTTCCTTTAAAGACAAAAAATGTATTTTCAATGTTCTAATAAGCTGGAGCTTGTATTTCAGGAGCTCAGGACCACAGTCCCTTTGCATCTGTTCTGCTTTCCTTGTGCAGGTAGCCTTTTTTGGGGCCTACAGGAGAGATGGAGATAGTCTCCTGATCAGGGAGTGGAGCCAGGAGATGTGGAGAAGAGCTTCTTTGCTGTGAGGCTGGTGAGACACTGGCCCAGGTTGTCCCAAGAAGCTGTGGCTGCCCCATCCCTGGAGGGGTTCAAGGCCAGGTTGGAGGGGTCTTGGAGCAACCTGGTCTGGTGAAATGTGTCCTTACCCAGGGCAGGGGGGTTGGAACTGGATGATCTTTAAGGTCCCTTCCAACTCAAACTATCCTATGATTCTATACGGTAACATACTTCTATACGATGCACTTTCTCCATATTTTGGGTAAAATATATCTAACATATATGTAACTATATATCTAATTTAGATATCTATATCTATATAGATATCTAATATATCTAACTATATCTATATTGGGTAAATCTATAACTCTGCAACAAAAATAAAAAATTCATCAGATATATATTTAAACACTGCTGGCCTATTAGCTAAATTTCATTCTTAAGCACAAATTAATAAACAACTTACTCATTTCCCACATTATATCAGAGTTTTTGGTTTGGGGGCTTTTTGGTCTCATAAAAATCAGAAACCACCTCTTTAGAAGATAACGAACCATCTCAGTGATTGACTTTCCAAGGTATATAATGATGAAAAAAAGTGTGCAGCTGAGGAGAGAGCTAAAATGCTGGTGATAGTTGTCTGTTTCATTTGTTCAGTGTAGTTTAACTCCTGACTAATCTATCAGGAAAAAAGCGCTTCATACTACCCGTGCAGATGAAAAGACGTGATTTATCTTCCTACTGGTATTTAGACAGTGAAGGTAGAAGATTGTGTGAGAAAGGTGACACTGCAAGAAAATCAATCACATTACTACAAGAAATATGGTCTCTCAAATACTTGCAAGAAAACCTCATTGGGCGACATTGCTTTCACATTACAAACTTTCAGTTCTAAGTAGTGATTGATACTGAAGTAATTAATCACAGTTGAGGAAATGACATTTTCTGTTATGGACTGAAATCGGAAACAGTGAAATGAATTCACGGTTATGCGTGTTGATTTCAAAAAAAAAATAAAAATAATTAAATGCATCCTCCTGTAGTGCCTGAAATTAGAAAAAAAATCTGCAGTAGTAGTTTGGCTGTTTCGAATATAGATTTACTAAGCTAAAAAATGGTATATTAGTTAGAGATATCATCATTCCTGTACATTCCTGCATCTTGTTTGCCTGGTCGAGTGGAAGGTGTCCCTGCCCAGGGCAGAGGGGATGGAGCTGGATGATCTTTAAGGTCCATTCCAACCCGAATGTATTTGTCCATTTGTATCTTCAAAAGGTCCATTTGTATCTTCAAAAATAGTTCCAGGGTCTAGTTCTATCCCACATTTTCATTAATGACCTGAGTGATAAAATAGGCTAATTTGATTTGTGCATAACAAAAAGATAAGCAGACATGCTAGAACATTAAAGGAAAAAAGATTCAAAATTATTCTTTTCTGTCAGCTTGAAGGAATGCTCTGAAAAAATAATGAAGGTGAATTTCAAAACCGAGTACACTACGACACATAAGTGGAAATAATCAATTTTGCAATCAGAGGACAAAGAAGCTGAATTGGTCACAGTTTTTAGAAAAGGATGAGGAGATTAGAGTGTTCCACAGTTTGTCAATCCACACAGTAAATAAGTTTTTCTTGCATTGAGGCAGAATTTCCTGTATTTCAACTTGGCTGGGCACAAAGTCTGGGTAGTCAAACTCACTTGCTCAATTAGAATCACCTACAGCAGGTTGTCCAGGGGCAATACAGGGTTTGAATATCTCCAAAGATGGACACGATGCAGTCTCCTCTCTGTGCCAGTATTCAACCACTGTGGTAATAAAGAAGTTTCTCTTATGTTCAGACAGAATCTTTAGTATTTCAGCTTGTACCCAACCCCTCTTATGCCACTAAGCACCACTGAGAAGAGCCTGACTCTTCCTTCTCCAGGTTGAATAGTACCACCTCTCTTGGCTTCTCCTTGTGTGAGACATACTTCAGCCCCTTAGTCATCTTTGTGGTTCTTCATTAGACTTGCTCTGCTATGTCATAGAATAAAGGAATGGTTCTGGTTGGAAGGGACCTTAAAGAGCCCCCAGTTCCAACCCCCCTTGCTCTGGGCAGGGACACCTCCCACCACACCAGGTTGCTCCAAGCCCCCTACAACCTGGCCTTGAACCCCTCCAGGGATGGGGCAGCCACAACTTCTCTGGGCAACCTGGGCCAGGGCCTCACCACCCTCACACCAAAGAAGTTCTTCCTCACATCTCAGTTCTCTCACCACCCTCACACCAAAGAAGTTCTTCCTCACATCTCAGTTCTATCTCCCCTCTTTCAGTGTCAAACCCTTCCCCCTCATCCTATGGCTCTCTTCCCTCATCAAGAGTCCCTCCCCATCTCTCCTGTAGGTCCTCTTTAGGTATTCAAATGAACAAAAGAAGTGCAATTTACAGTCACAATCCCATTTTTACACTGCCAAATGTTCTAACGGGGATAGTACTTCACCACACAAAAATCTAGATAGTCAAAGTTGATTTTAAGACTTCTAATATGCAAATGACGAGTTTAGCACATACTTTGGTAGTTATCCTGACACTTTGCGATAACGGATCTGCAAATCAGTTTTGTTTGTTGGTTTGTTTGTTTTGGGGAAAAAAAAAGGCATGCCAAGTTGAAATGTTATTTCATAGTTATTAATTTTCAAGAAAGGGAATATTTTTTTACTTTTCCTTTTTTTTTTTTTAATGACTGAACTCAGAATAGGGCTTAACTGCCATGAATGAAATGGGGATTTGTCTGTGTACCTTAGAGTTTACTGATGAGGCACTTGCTGGGCTGCAGGAAGCTCAGATTGAAATTTTACTGGTGTCTTTTTCAGAGCCGTGACTGAGCTGGAGACTTGCAAATTCCTTTAAAGAAAAACAAAACAAACCCAAACAAAAACAAAACCACCACACACCCCCCAAAGAAAACCCCAAAACTTCTTAATCAGTAGCTCTTAAACTATTATGAGCTGAGGCTTTTCCTTCCTTGCAAGGCCTGCACCCCAGGTGTGTTTCTCCAATAAAAGCCATACCACCAACCGGCAGAAGGTTATTCTTTCATAATATCTGAGCCTGTGAGTAGTGGGTTATGAAAAATGGAACAGCTACCTCAGGAAAAGGTGGGTTTTCTACCTGAAATTTAGAGGCCACAGCATGACTGCGGGGCGGAATGAGTTTGGATGATGGGAGGTATTTTCCTGTAAAGTGGTGGAATTGGGGCGGGAATGGATTAAGGGAAGAAAACAAGACACATTTTGAGATAAGCATCTTTTCTCCTTTTAGCTCTAGCTCTCAGCATTCCGGATGCTAATCTGTTTTATATTATGCCAGTAGTTAGCAGCTACTTAGCTGCCAGTGGCTCAGAGAAGTTTCCTTTAAGATAAACAGTTCTGCAGCAAAGACAGAAGCCTGTGGCACCTGTGTAATTAATTATGACTTGCCTTTAGTTTGAATATAAGAATGCTAAAAGAGTGAGTAAGCAGGTAACTCCGACCAACCTGTGGGACCCCCCGTGGACACAGGCAAGAGAAAAATGAGCCCAATAGGGTAATCGGGAACAGGGGAGGAGGAATGGGGGATGGCAGCAGCCTAGAAAGAGGAGGCTTAGCTTGAAAATTCCGAAGATGTTGGGTTTCCTAAATATTCCCGTCACATCAGTCTCTTAACTACCTGATCCGCATATATGTGTTTATATATAAACATAAATTATGTTTTATACACAAATCTTATGAGGAACAACTGAGGGAGCTGGGACTGTTGAGTTGGAGGAAGAGGAGGCTGAGAGGAGACCTCATCGCTCTCTACAACTGCTTGAAAGGATATTGTAGAGAGGTTGGTGCTGGTCTCTTCTCACAGGGAATTAGCCATAGAAGGAGAGGGAATGGCTTCAAGCTGCAGCAGGGTAGGGTTAAGCTGGACATGAGGAAAGAATTGTTCCCAGCAAGAGTGGTCAGAGCCTGGACTGGGCTGCCCAGGGAGGTGGTGGATTCCCCATCCCTGACTGTGTTTCAGAGTGGATGAGATGTGGTGATGGGGGATGTGGTGTAGGGGAGACCTTTGTAGAGTGGGGCTGATGGTTGGACTGGATGATCCCAAGGGTCTCTTCCAACCTGAATGATTCTAGGATTCTATGATATTATATTTATGTACATACACCATCACTTCCAGCAACTGGGATTCACTCAACTTGTTGTATTTGAGTTTTTTCTGTAAAGTTTTTGATGCCTCCCCTTCCTCTGTTGAGTAAAATCTTACAAAGACCCAATTATACACCTATTTTCTCTGAGATTATGATCCTAGATGGAAAAAGACAATTTCTACTAAAAATATTAGCATTTTGGAGTTACACTCAGCAAATATCCAGACTGCATATGAACTTTAATATTGCTTAACATCTTGCTTTTATTATGTTTGATCTCCTTTGAAGAGACACTGTAAAATCAATACAAATGTGGAATGTGAATTCAGTACCTTGCATACCAGTGTGAAATGGTTCATGTCGATCTATCTGTTAAAAATAAAACCAGGCCCATCGTCAAAACAGCAAACTTTAATATCTCAAAATATTATTGTCAGTATCCTGAGCTGCTGTATAATTAAATTGTTCCCTTTAGGGACAATATACCCAAGAGCATTTTCCAGTGTAATAACTGGAGAACATACCTTCTATTTTGGTGTGGAGAAAACTGGGAATATTGAATCACTTGCTAATGAAAAATTACAGATCCATGCCAGCAACATAATGTATCAGCAGTTAGAAAGCTATGCTGCAAATCGTGCCAACAGAAGCTTTATAGAAGAAAATTAAGTTCACAGAATCCATTTGAGGACTTTTAAAGTTGCAAATATTGATTGATATGCTTTAGATTGTCTCCCAGGTCCTGATTTTTCCTCCAGTGTACACCAGGAGAACAGAAATTTAGTTACAGTGAATTAAATCTGAGTGCTAAGACGTGATATTCAAGTGCAGAATATCTGAAGATTTGCTGTCACAGTATTTTTTCCCCCACTGTGTTGTTCATTTTAGTTTCGTTTTTTCCTTTACCACCCGTATAGGCCTAATTTCAAATGAAAAATGAGACAAACGAAAAAAAAAGAGTATTCACAGTTCTATCAGGAAAAAAGCAAATAAAACTCCTAATTGAATGGTTATGACACAAAGGATATATGCAATGTAACATGAAGATAAACCGCTTGAAGAGCAGCTTTAGATTGGACATTAGGAATAGGTTCTTTGCTCTGAGGGTGGTGGAGCACTGGGACAGGTTGCCCAGGGAGGTGGTTGAGGCCCCTTCCCTGGAGATTTTCAAGGGGAGACTGGAGGAGGCCCTGGGCAACCTGGTCTAGTTGGGGGTGTCCCTGCTGACTGTGGGGAGGTCAGACTAGATGACCCTAGAGGTCCCTTCCAGCCTGGACCGTTCTATGATTCTATGAACTCATTGATTGCAATTCTGCGGAAAAGCTATTTAAAGTGTAAATCAGAGGGTTACAATGTGTGTGTGGGTGTGTGTCAGACAACTCCATATCTGGGGTGCACAAGGACAGGTCAGTATCAAGGAAAACAATCTATAAAAAAAGGTGGCATTATCCACACATTGTCTTTTTGCCCGGGCCTGAACTCAGCCATTAATACCAGATATTGCAGTGTAACCCATCTTTTCCAGCCCTCCGTGTTTAGTTCATAGAGTTCATCTGGTAATTCAAAGGAACAAATCTGGATGAAAAGAATCTACTTTTCTTTAACATTTCGTGGCTTTTTTCTCAGTTATTTTGAGTTTTCAATGGGTGGATAATAAGTGCTTAGTTTCCAAGGATGTGTTTCTTGACAGTAGTTGTTACAAAGCCAGAATACAGCAGTCAGAACCTTGCTGTGAAAATTCTACTGTTTATATAAAATACGCACTTATATGTATGGATGTATATATTCAAGCAATATAATATCAAAAGATACCAGTAAGTTAATGGAAGGTAAAAGCAAGGATTCTGAGGATACAAAATCAGTATCAAAAATTACATAATTTTTGATTACAGCGGTATAAAAAATTATGTAAAAGAACTGTTAAAAAAATTTGCATATTCCATCATCTCCATGCTACTGTTTGTTCTTAGAGAGTTTAATTCTTCCAAGTAACTCATAAGGGTCCTGCCCTGAATGTGTCCGATGCCTGACATAAGATTTCTTTGCTGGACCAGTATCATTTTATGGCAGCCGAACCTGGTTTAGCCATTTATCTTCATGGTTTGGAAACCAGGTTATTGTGGTTTTTTCACTTCTAAAGACACCCAACACCCCAGTATGCTGCTGCTCATTGAAAGCTGTCAGTAACATTATCCATTGCCTTCACTCACACTCCTCTGCGAACTACAGGTCATTTACAGCCCGCAATGGCTCTTGCTACCACAAGACTCACAACTGTGATGTTTAGGAAAAGCATAAATTGTTGTTCTAAAGACACACCCATGTCCTGAGATCTTTCAGAATCGTGTTTTTCTACAAATGAATTTCTTGCATAATAAGTGTTAAAAGTACACAAGCCAAGTTTTCTATTTAAACTTAGAAATATAGAATCCTAGAATCACTTAGGTTGGAAGAGACCCTTGGGATCATTGAGTCCAACCATCAGTCCCACTCTACAAAGTTCTCCCCTACACCACATCCCCCAACACCACATCTCATCCACTCCGAAACACAGTCAGGGATGGGGACTCCACCCGTTCCCTGGGCAGCCCATTTCAGGCTCTGACCACTCTTGCTGGGAAGAATTCTTTCCTCATGGCCAGCTTAACCCTACCCTGCTGCAGCTTGAAGCCATTCCCTCTCCTTCTATCCCTAATTCCCTGTGAGAAGAGACCAGCACCAGCCTCTCTACAGTGTCATTTCAAGCAGTTGTAGAGAGCGATGAGGTCTCCTATTAGCCTCTTCTTCCTCCAACACAACAGTCCCAGCTCCCTCAATGGCTGCTCATCAGATTGATGCCCCAGGCCCTTCCCCAGCTCCGTGTCCCTCCTTTGCACTCACTCCAGCCCCTCCAGATCTCTCTTGTGTTGAGGTGCCCAGAACTGGACACCAGACTCAAGGTGTGCCCTCACCAGTGCTGAGTACAGGGGGGCAATCACCTCCCTAAGTTCTGAATATTGAGATTTTATGATGTAATCCTTTTCCACCTACTATTCTGAGTTATTTTCCTGAGAGAGGTTTAATAGATTTCTGTTGGGTTTTTTTTTTCTCTACCCAGTCTCACAGCTTATAGAAACTTGGTCTGCCATTCAAGCTACCCAGCAAACAGGAGGTTCAGGTAGTGAACTGAATCACAGAGTAGGAAATAATTCAGTGTGGCCTTTCTGTATTTCTTCCTTTGTGCTTTTAGTCAGGTAACTGGCTAGCGGCTTTTTAAATACAGTGCACAGGTTCATTGAAGCAGTTGATCCCATTAAAAAGTGCTGAGCACAGATGGCTCAGTGATCTTTAGTTACCTATAACCCTGTAAAATATCGGTAAACCCCAACTGGCTGCATGAGTCATAAAAACGTCTGTTGTTCAAATAGGTAGCCCCAGCTGGAAGTCTCTGCTTTTAAAAATGTGACTTGTTTTTTCTCTACAAATCAACAACGGTCAAGAGTCACCCGATGTGAGAGTCAAACTCCTCTGCGTCCACTTAACAAGTACAGACCTCTCCGAATGGACTTGCCACCTTGGGCAGCTTCACTGTCATATTTTTATGGCTTACCAAGCCCGGCAGAGGTTTCCAGCCGCCCTCACAGCCACAGGTAACTCGTGCTCACTGAACCAGCTCGTTCCATCTGCGCTTAGGAGAGTTCCAGGCATGGAGAGCAACCCGTGTCACATTCGTTCAAACAGCTGGGGAACCGCGGTGCCGCTTTGTTATGGTTTGAGAAAGCCCGTAACAACGTATTGTCGGTCAGACAATTCTTCTATCACCCCATGATCCCTCCTCCACCCAGGAAAGGGGAATCAGGGAACACAAAAAACATGAGGGTTGAAATGTAAATAGATTTAATAGAATAAGACTAAATAATTGACAATAATACTAAAGAACCAGTATTAATCCCAATACTGATATAAGATAGACAAGAATTACACTCAGCCAATTCTTTCAGCAGGAAAGCTGTGCCCTCCCAGCAGGGACAGCAAATGTGGGACACTGTGAATGCAACAGCCCTGGGGGAAAGGAAGGGCTCAAGGGTCAGGCACCGGGGCAAGGAGTTGTCTGGACTCGCCACCATCAAGGGAGAGCCACCTACACAACAAACTTCTCCAATTTATATTGAATGTGATGTTCATGGCATGAAATAATCCTGTCGGCCGGCTTGGGTCAAATGCCCAGGCCTTACTCCTCTTCCTCGTCCCTGCACTTGGCCAGGCTGGAAAACTCGGAGACCTTGTATCTCACAGAGCCTGGCTGGCCATAAAGTAAATATTTTCATGACTTCAGACACTAGAGTCTTCTAAAAGTGTAATTTTCCCAGCATTAGAGGAAAAATTAGTCCTGTGTCTCTCAACCCAGGACACCCTTGCAGCAGCACCAGGGATAACCTCCTGCACCTTGAAGGGACAGTGTGCTTCCATGGCAGCTCAGCAGCCACACGTTCTTTGTTGCTGTCACATCTGATGGAAACAATAATCTCCTATTATTAAAGGCCAGCTGGTGATGTCGAGCCAAAGAGCATTATCATGCTGTACTTGGAAAACGCAAGTGGAGTGTAGGATGTAAAAATTAATATCTGAAAGAATTATCAAGGACATAGTAAAAGACAAAAAAAAGTTGTATTTATGCTGGAGCCTTAATTAATTCCTCTGGGAATATATATGAAAAGAATCCCTAGCAAGGACTGTGCTGTGTAGAAGGCAGACCATGATAAATTCTCTGCTGCACCCTTTCAGTTGTACTCCATAGTACTTGTCAGGTGTGTACAGGAGAAGATAATAAGCCTGTCCCTTCAGGGCCAGCAAATCAGCATCTATATTCAGGGAAGCAAGGAATAATAAGGAATAGCGAGGGAAAAAATGTTTTCTGGTATCTACATTTTCTCTCAAGCCAAGCCCAGTCTGACCTTCAGCAGAAATATTATCCCAAAGCATACAGAAACACAAAGAAACCTTACCAGTGTGTGCATACAGCAGCTGACATTTCTTGAATCAACGTTAACCAAACTCGAGTTATTTCCATCATATTTTTATTTTGTTTGAACACTTTTGTTTGTTTTACCAAAAAAAACCCCAAATATAAAAAAAAAAAAATAGGTTTTTTTATCTGTTTATCAATCTTGGAAATCCTCCTGAACTTCTCCCCACTGCGAATGTCCACTCCTTTAACTTCCTGTTGCTCAGGATGCTACAATCTATTTCCCATCAATGGAATGACAGAACGATGTACTGAATCAGCACACGGGTGTGTTATGAAGTAATTACATTTGATGGTGCAGGTGTGTTCAACTTAACCTTCTTCTCTGGCTTCAGATAAACTGCATCAGACACTTAAGGGAGCATTTATTGTATTATTAAAAATAAATTACCGGCAATACAGGGCAGAGATTGATCCCACTCTAACAGCTTAAAGCAGTGAAAGGGAAAACAGGCCTGTTTTGCACATGTATTACACCCTAGTTTTGGCCCTGGATTGTGTTTCATAAGCAAGAGCATCTTAAATACATGCCAGTCCCTTAAAAAAAACCAAATGCTAGTATTAAAACTTGCAATAAGAAGAGAAGAAACACTAGAGAGAGCTTACACCTTCGAAGTCATCCATATACTCTTTGAAAATCCTTTAGCAGCACCAGTAGTCTTGCTAGATCTGCAATGATATGTTTTTCTGTGACATGAATCAAAGTAAATTTAGCTCTTCTCTGTGTTTTCATTCAAACAGAATACGCCATATAAAGATCTTTTGCACAGTTGGGTCAGGCAGACTCAAAACAATATGTGTTAGGTCATAAACAGAGTCACCTCAGTCCAAATGGCCTGGTCTTCAAACGTATATAGAAATAATGACTCCCAATCTGGGTTTGGAATAGATTCCCTTTGAGATCACAAAGCAAGTAAGCTTATTTCTGATGAAATCACCGAGAAACCTTCTTGTGCACTCACCACAATCAGAAGTGCCACATTTTCTTCCCATAATTTTCTTTATTTATTTTTTTAAAGTTTGAGTTGGCTGTGATTTTAGTGATTTTAGTGCCTAAAGCAAAAGCTTTTTATAAGTGACTGGAGATTAATTTTTGCCAGCAAAATGCTTCAGGAAGGATAATTCCAGTGTACTAAATTCACCGCTTACCTGAAAGTACCCTACATTAACTTCCTGAAGGATATATATACGTGCACACCATCAAAGACAAGCTTTCAAAACAAGATCAAGTGCTGCTTAAGTTCATTTAAAAAGGCAACTTTCATTCCAAGGCGATGTGCTACTTAAAGGTGAAGTGTGTGGAATCACATATACCCCTGTTGCAGTTCTTATTCTGCTTGTTTGTTGTGAATGTTCCTATAATTTGCCAAGGCGCCCTAAACCTCACAGGTTGAAAGGACATCTTGAAAGAAGCCCCGGGGATCGTATATTCTTCAAGGTTTAAGTAGGTATGGTCAGTTATAAAGCAGACAAACAAGCAAGTGTGTTCAACAAATCATTGTCCCCTGTGAGAATAATATCAGCACTTAAGGTGAAAATCCATCGTTATCCTCATAGTGCTCTCAACTTTTAAATCAGCCTATCAAATCTATTTTTCCTATTCAAAGACAAATCTTGAATGCCTAAACAATTAAAAATGTTACTAGGAAAAAAGTCAGGGAGAGAATCAGGTACATAATTAAACATAATTAAAAGATTTTCTTTGTCAGTCTCACTTTTTTGAAGTAGCACATTCTATGGATAGTCCCAGTGAAATTCGTGGAACATTTATATTCAAATTATGTAAATTCTTGTTTTCCAAACTGTGTTTTATAATGGAAACGTACTTTTTAATGACAAATGCGACATTTTTTTTATAAAGGAAAAAAACCACTAGTTTTTAACAAGAAGTTTACTTTTGTGTTTAAATTTCAGAAGTGAGAACTGAGAAAGATTTTCCTGTATTTATTCTGGCAGACCTTGTTCCAGAGAGCATTCAATATGAATATAAGTCATTGGATGGGTGAGAAATAATTTTCATTCACTTGTTTTTCCTTTTTTTTCCCAATATTTGTTACCTGTGCTTAGCCGGTGATTACTTAGAATCATAGATTCATAGAATCATAGAATCATTTAGGTTGGAAGAGACCCCTGGGATCATCAAGTCCAACCATCAGCCCTACTCTACAAGTTCTCCCTTACACTAGATCCCTCAACACCACATCTCATCTACTCTTAAACACAGTCAGGGAGGGTGACTCCACCCCCTCCCTGGGCAGCCCATTCCACTGACTGACCACTCTCCCCGTGAAAAATTTTTTCCTAATGTCCAGCCTAACCCTACCCTGCTGCAGCTTGCAGCCATTCCCTCTTGTCCTGTCACTTGTCACTAGTTTGGTCAGTAAATTGTGTATCTCCTTCAATGTACACATTATTTGCTTTGCATAGCATGTTTTCCATACAATCACTGAGAAATATTTGTTGCAACACAGTCGGGATGACTTCAAGGGAGCAGGATCTTAGCTTTTCTGCTCTGTTTTTCTCCATCAGTTTAGGAATACAGAATTGGACTTCTTTCTGATGGGTTGCATGAGATTTCTTCTTTAAAGATGGAAAACATCTCAGATATTTATTCTCAAATTTCTGCAATTAGTTTTCAGGTATTTGGTTCAGAATTTTGTGGACTTGTGCATGTGTTCACAGATATAAGCACAAATAGAGGTTGGGCAGAGAATGGACTGAGAGCAGCCCTGAGGAGAAGGACTTGGCAATGTTGGTGAATGAGAAGCTCAACGTGAGTCAGCAGTGTGCACTGGCAACCCAGAAAGCCAACCTCATTCTGGGCTGCATCAAAAGCAGCATGGCCAGCAGGGTGAGGAGAGTGATTCTGCCCCTCTACTCTGCTCTGGTGAGACCCCACCTGGAGCAGTGTCCAGCTCTAGAGTCCTCAGCACACGAAGGACATGGACCTGTTCGAATGAGTCCAGTTGAGGACTATGAAAATGATCAGGCTGGAGCACCTCTCCTATGAAATTAGGCTGAGAGAGGTGGGTTTGTTCTTCTGGGGAAGAGAAGGCTCCAGGGAGACTGTAGAGCCCCTCCCAGTGCCTGAAGGGGGCTTACTGAAGAGATGGGGAGGGACACTTTATCAGGGAGGGGAGTGACAGGACTAAACTAAAACTGTCAGGTTCTAAACTAAAAGAGGGGAGATTTAGACAAGACGTGGGGAAGAACTTCTTTGCTGTGAGGGTGGTGAGAGCCTGGCCTAGGTTGCCCCGAGAAGCTGTGGCTGCCCCATCCCTGGAGGGGTTCAAGGCCATGTTGGAGGGGGCTTGGAGCAACCTATTCTGGTGGGAGGTGTCCCTGCTTAGGGCAAGGGAGTTGGAACTAGATGATCTTTAAGGTCCCTTCCAACTCTAACCAGTCTATGATTCTATGATACGTTACCTGCAAGGACATTTATGAAGAATGAGCTATTTAACACTTTGGGAATGGAAGCAAGCGGAATTGGTCATTTGTCACAATGTTGGACAGTGACTGATTTCCAAATGATGTAAACTGGACCAAAGTTCCCTTCCAGGTGTTTCAGCGTGGTATCCACTTTGCCTACACAAATTTAAGTAAATTTTAAATCCTTAGTTAAATAGGGATAAGTTTTGTTACTGATCAGTTTTCCCCTCCTGATTTCATCATCTTGCAGTATTACGATGTCGCACACTTCTTTCTTATTGAGGGTATTTTAAGGATTTTCTAAACTTGGTTGTCAAAATTCCCTGTTATGGCTTTTTGGTTGTTTTGAGGGTTTTTTTTTCAGATATTGAAGCCTATCTGTGTTTACCAGCGCTGCCAGAAAAGTATTTCTAATTCTTCTAAAAACTGTGAAACAGCAGAATGAGTATCAACTTACTGAAGCTTTCCTCTCCTTTTAAATGGGGATACATCAGGCAGTTGCTCAAGGTCTGACTTGAAACCCGGCGCTATCCATATTAGAGAAAAACAATTATGCAATGGTATGATTATCTTCCCTCTTCAGCACCTCATGTATAATCATGCTAATAAGTCTGACACCAGCTAGTACATTTTCTAAGTGATAATTGGGGATTTAGCCATGCAGTTGAAATGATGTTCCTGGAGGTGGTGTAGCCAAATCCCAGGACTTTGTTTTGAAAACCCTCACCCCGCAGCAGGTTTAATGAATTTCATTTGGTGACTTACCCGCTTCTGATGAATGGGAAGAGAAAGACAGACTTCATTTTTAGAAATCAGCAGTGTAACAATAGTGTCATCTGTGAAAACAGTAATTTGCACCTAATGCAATTTATGCTAGTCGAGCGCTTTTACTAGAATAACAGCACCTCAGTCTCATTATCAGCGGCATGGTCATCTATTTTAAACTCTAAATAAAGGGGTACCTCTGCTCAGTCCACGTGCTCCTGAAAATAATAGTTGTTGTTTGCACCGTATCATTCATTTTTAAGACTATGAAAAATTGGTCTGCAGCTCCTTTTTCTTGACTGCAGGTGACAAAGAACACCGGAAAACTGCATTACAGATATTTTCAGTTTGTTTTGCTTTACTTTTTGCTATTGCTTCTCTTGCTGGAGCCCACGGCTCACTCTAATATCTGACTCACTCCTTCTCCACCACTGAGATTGTTTCACATAGAGTCATTGGAGTTGGAAGGAACCTTAAAGATCAGTGAGTTCCAACACCCCTGCCTGGGGCAGGGACACCTCCCACCAGATCAGGTTGGATGGCTCAAAGCCCCATCCAAGCTGGTCATCCTCTCCAGGGATGGGGCAGCCACAGATTCCCTCGGCAACCTCTTCCAGTGTCTCACCACCATCACAGGAAAGAATTTCCTTCTAGTATCTCATCTAAATCTTCCTCTTTCAGTTTAAAACCATTCCCCCTCATCCTATCACTCCACTCCCTGACAGAGTCCCTCTCTAGCTCTCTTGTATCCCCTTCAGATACTGGAAGGCTGCTCTAAGGTTTCCCCAGAGCCTTCTCTTCTTCAGGCTGAACAACCCCACCTCTCTCAGCCTGGCCTCATAGCAGAGGTGCTCCAGCCATCTGATCATCTTTGTGCCCCTCCACTGGACCTGTTCCAACTGTCCAGTGTCCTTGCTGTGCTGAGGACTCCAAAGCTGGACACAGTACCCCGAGCAGGGTCTCACGAAAGCAGCGTAGAGGGGTGATTTTCTCAGTGAAGGAAATGAAGAACCATCAAACCAATGCACCAAAAAAACCCAAATTTCACCTCAAAGAAAATCACCTTGAGGGAGAAGAAACTAGAATATGCATCAGTTGAAGAAAGAAAATCTGGTGGGGAAACGCTGTGTGAAAGCAAAGCAGAAAAAGACAGAAAGGGGAGTGAGCTTAGTGCAAGAAATGGTGGTCAGAGGTGATGGAGAACCAATCACAGTGTTTCAATTCTCAAGTTGCTGAGACAAAGGCAGAGTAATGTAAATGCTGCTGTTAAAGTCAAAGGCAGTGGAGAAGAGGATATAATGTAGTCACCTTCCACTGCATCCCTCACCATCTGCTGCATCTTGACATAAATATATCACAGAATGAAGTGTAAAGTGCAAGGTCAAGAGCCAAGATATGTCTCTCATCAGGGAACTCCGGATAGAAAGCCTTTATTGATCAGTCCCAGCTCCCTAACCGCACCTCTGCAGCTCTGTAGTCGGTGCTGAATGATTTTATGGTTTTATAACATTAAGCTTGCGATGCTGCCTGGCTCGGCAAGGGCATGCAAATGGTATATTGGCTTACAGGCTGATTTAATATCACAAAGCAAGGTATAGATCAAGGAAAGGAGTTAGGTGATGCCTCGCCATGATTTAATCTTGAAGCTGGGAGATGAGATGGTCGGGCAGGTAGAAAATGGTATCAGTTCCAAGATTGATAATAAGGAAGTGAATGTGTTAAAAAATAACTCGCTTCACAAAAATGGCTTTTCAAATGATGGCAATTATACCAAACACAAATTGCTTCCTTGGGTGTCATACTTTCAGACAGAATTAATGAGTGACTTAATAACTCTTGTATTAACATAATAGGCTAGTTAGACTAATTCACTGGAAAAGTAGAAGTATCATTATATGTTTTAACATGGCATTGTTATGGGTGAGGGTATTTTATTAAGTGCAAGGGAAATGAGTTAAATCACAGGTAAAAAGGATTAATTGTGTAATCCACCTCTAGAGAGGTGGATTTAGCTCCTATCAATCCAAAGGGATATGAATGATTAATAACCAAATATGGATCTGTCATCACAAAATCATGTAATTTGGCAAATCTAACCTTAAGTGTATACACCAATCTGGAGAGAAGCATAAAGTTTTATAACACCAGCAGCAGCGGCAGCATTCACTCCGCCATCATTAAACTTCTTTCATATTTTTTTATAAAGGGATTTATTACTTGGCCACTTCACCTAAAAGTAAGATTTGCCATGCGTGTTCTTTGTGACGAGTCCAAATTGGTGCTGAGCACCTGCAACTTCTATTGAAACCTTCAGTGGAAGCTACAAGTGCTATCGCCAGCCCAGGAGTTCATTTTATTGCCTCTCACTGAGCCTTTGAAATTTCCACTGTGCTTTTGGGAACACAATAGACCAAAGCTAGGCAAAAAAAAATGAAAACAAACAAAAAAACAACCAACAAAAAAAAAACCCATGGAGGTAAGATGCTCCCTAATGTCCAAGTAAATTAATATTCATTTACTCATTTCCATTCTTTCAGTCCGCTGAAAATAAGGTCTGTTTGAAAAGAAACACGGATTTTCCCAAAATGTAGAAAGTGGAATGCACATTAGATGTACAAGTCAGGGCAGATTCCCATGTCAAAATATGCTCATTTTTCATCTCCCTGTAGTCACTGGTTCTGAATGGAGTGTGTTATTGGTTGCTTCTATCACAGATGGTACCTTTAGGCCCAGGTGAGGCTAAAATCCTACTGCCACGCGTTTTTCTCGCTACCGAAACTTTACGGTCTAAATAAACAAGATCATTATAAACACTGCAAAGACGAGTCAAGCTTGTTACTTCTGAGCAAAGTGGGAATGAGACCCAAATGGCTTGTTTATTTGCATAGGGGTTTTGCATATTCGTATCTACAATAGAAGCACAGAGCAGATGTGCACCAAAGTCTGCCCTAGACCACTGCTCTTCTCAAATATCTCCAACGCTTAACGTCTTGAGGTTGATACTATTGTATTTATGTCCTGTGTCAGATGGAACAAGATATTTCTTTTCCTGTGGTCCAATATTTTTCTCTTTAGCTTCCTAAGAATAATACAAATCCTGCCTCACACTACCATAATTCTTTCCAGTGACTCAGGCACAAGTTATGGGATTGCTCAGTTACCATGGCCTTAGTGAAATCTAGATTTACTTTGGGCACACAAAAAGAATTTCCCCTTATCATGGCGATATGACAGGGATATAACTCAATTGGAAACAGAGGTCTAAAATCATAGAGGATCTTGTACAGTCTCCAGTTATATCCCAGAGGATAAAGCTGTGAACTATGGAAAGCCCATTTGAGGGCTAAACCAGAGCACATGCAGTAGGACTTCACGTGAAATGTGTTAAAAATTTTTCCTCAAGGACAGGAACAAATTCAAAGTTGCCTGTGGTTATGATAACTGAAGGGTTCACTTGTGGTGCTACCTTTTCACAGCAGATGAGAATTGGGACATTCTAGCAAGTTAAGGGTGAACTCTCCTCATCCCACAAAAAAAACACCAAGCAGACCAGATTTCCTTAGCCAAAAATGTAATTACTATTTACAGTTGCCCTCTCCTTGCATTCCGTTTCTCATGAGAAAAACAAACTGATGTAATATTAAAATGCAAAACAAACAAAACACACATCAAGTTTCAGTAAAACCGCAATGCTGTATCATATGCATCGACTTGTACTGTAAGAAACAGTGCCTTTAAATACCAAATAACCTCAAAAATCACTCAGCTGCAGAAGCTTGGAAAGGGGACCGTTACAGTATGGTACTCTTTGCTCTCGATTCCAACAATCTTTCTGTTTATCCGAGGCAGCTGCTGACCCATATTACTTTTTTGTGCTTTTCCAAATGGCTTTTGCATAGGTCCAAGCTGCCTAGAGAGTAAAAATAGGTGGTATCAAGCATTATCTGTGTCCTTATCACCAGAAAAGATATGAACCAGTGGTCAGTGACAATTTCTTCTTGTATAAGTACCAGCTGAAAAGACACAAGTCCAGTTTGAATGTTCAGTCTGACCACTTAGGAAAACAGCATCATCAGAGAATATACAGACTAAGAAACAGTCTGAGCAACAACACACAAAAATAAATCAGAAATAGGCAGAATTAATTGCAGTGGGAAACTAACAACCACAACTGGTTTGAAAGGTAACGTGATTTTTACCCATGACTTCCTGATCCTTACTGCATCCTTCCTATATTTCAAGTGGTTTCTCTTTCATTCCCTGGGGTGGGGGAGAAGAAGAAAAAATTAAATAGCTTTCTACAATCATTGAAGTTGATGGAGGTCGGGGTAATGAGTGGTAGCTAATGTATAACATTTAATAACACACAATACCATGTCTTCCAAGCCTCTGCACTCTGATACTACTGACACTATTGTCTACTCTGACACTAAATAATATATTCTTCCACAGGTAAATTCAGATTCTTCTCTGGAAGAAAAGAATGACAATGAGAACCTGACTCTTTTCTTCCAGAGAAGAATCTGAATTCACTTGTGGAAGAACAGATTTCAAAATGCAGCTTTCTCAGATCTAACGTTCTATTACACATTTATACAGGATATATTAAAAGAAGTTTTTTATGGCCCCATGGCATGGCATTTTGAGATTTGTCTTACTGACAAAGACTGAGGAAAAGAAGGTATTGAGTACCTCGTTCTTTTCCACTTCCTTGTCATTGGATCCACTGTCCCGTTCAACAGCAGACCTGCATTTTTCATAGCCTTTCTTGTTGCTGGTATACCTTTCACATCACTTTTGAGCATGGAGTCCATCGTTCCATGCTTTGACAGTATATTATACTGTTCCCATGTCCCTTGTTCTTGCTTCCACCCCTTGTATGCTTCCTTTTCGTGTCTTTAGACCTCCCTGTTTAGCTGAGCTGGCAGGAGTTGATCCTTAAAAACCCTCCAGCTCTTCTGGATCTCCCTTCTTTCCAAGGTTATAACCTACAGAAACACTGGAGATCCCATATTGCCAAAACTGCACCCCAAGCATAACCCTGAACAGGCCAAAGTCCGCTCTCTAAAAGTTTTGAATCTGTTTTAAGCCCTGTTCCTTCCTCTCAGGGTTCTGAAATCCACCATCAAACATTCACATCCCACTCTATTCTTCCTTGTTTGTAAGTATGAGGTCCAGTGCAGCACCTCACTAGCTCTTTGATCCCTCATATTAAGTTGTCCCCAATGCATTCCAGAAACCTCTTGGATTATTTGTGCCCTGTTGTGTTGTCGATCCAGCAAGTGTTGGGGTGGTTTAAGTCCCGCATGAGTTTTCTTTCAACTTTCTGAAAAAGGTCCCATTAACTTTTTCCCAATAAGGAAATGGGTAGCAGATACTCATAAGAACATAGACCTTGTTGCTCTACCCACTAATCCTGACTCAAACTCTCAGCTGACTCATCACCCATTAGAATTCCATACATCCCTACAGAACTCCCACATCAAGGGCAGATCCTCCTCACCATCCTGTTTGGTCCTTCCTAAAGAGCTTGCATCTATCCATCAAAGTACCCCAGTTCATTAGTTATCCCACCACTTCTCCATGACCCCAGTGAATCATTGAATGGTTCTGGTTGGCAGGGACCTTAAAGATCATCCAGTCCCACCCCCTGCACCAGAGCATGTTGCTCAAAGCCCCATCCAGCCTGGCCTTGAACAATTCCAGGGATGGGGACATCCATAATTTCTCTGGGCAACCTGGACCAGTGCCTAGGATTGCTGTGACCCAAGTGCAGGACCTTGCACTTGGCCTAGTTGATCTTCATGAGGTTTGCATGGGCTCACTTCTGAAGTCTGTCCAGGTCCTTCTGAATGGCCTGAGGTCATAGCCCTGTTTGTTCCTCAGGCTACGTGCATTTGTGCCCCATCTGAGGAAACACATGGTTTGATTTAATATTGAGGAAAAAAACTCTCTGTCTTGACCCTCTCAGGATGCCATTGGGAAGAGCATTGCCCATTTTTTTACAGAAATGCACACATTTTGGAGGGAAGATGCAGCCAGACATATACAGGCACACTTTGTGCTCTTTAATTAATGCTATTGATAATTAAATTAAATTAAAATCAAAATTTAATTTCCAGGAAAACCATCTTCTCTCCTTTTAGATCTTCTGAACAGCAATTTGTGTCGGTTTCTGTAACAGCTAGTGACATAACATTTCATGGAACCTGTTTATTGAACTCTGTTTCTAATCAAACGTGTTAAAAATAAAATATACCTTAACAGCAAAGCTGAAAGTCTCCTTACTTCATTTTGCATTCAGATGCTGAGCTGCATTAAGATTAGATTTATTTACAATTCTCTTTTCAATTTACAATTTTTTCTGTGGAGAATCGGAGATGCCTCACACAAGAACACTTATGCTGCTGGCAATCTAGATAGAGTGGAAGAGCTTTAAAATCTGTAATATCATTTCCTTAAAAAAGAAGAAAAAAATACTGAGATTTGTTCATAACAAATGTTCCTTTACGCCTTCTCTGGCAGCATAATGCATTCTATGTCTCCTAAGAGACTTCTACACTGTAAGAGGATTACAACACACCTGGGTTGTGTGTTTAAAACTGTGTGTGTAACTTTAAAACAGCAGTCCTTATACAGGATGATAGAATGGGTTAGGTTGGAAGGGACCTTAAAGATCATCCAGTTCCAACCCCTCTGCCATCGGAAGGGACACCTCCCACCAGCAAGGTTGCTCCAAGCCCCATCCAGCCTGACCTTGAACACAGTTCATGGCTTATCTACGTAAAGAATTTATCACAAACCAGTTTATAAATGGTTAGTTCTAATATATATATATACCTTTGGTCCACCATGAAAAACAAAGTAATTGGAGTTACCTCAATCCACAGTGAAAGATTAAAAGAAACTTGAATTGCTTGCACCTGCCATTATGCACTAGAAAATCGATGTTATCATGGCCCAGCCACTGTGCAGCAGCCTTTTATCCATGATAACTTAATTGTTTTTCTAATCTTTCAAAAGCTCAGAAAAATTTGGGGAAACGTGTCTGTTTATTCAGCTGACACAGTATGCAAAAGCTTCTTCATACTTGTAGGCATTTTGTATTGCTCACTAGGTACTGCATGAGATCCCTCCTATAACTTTAGAGTGTTTTAGAAGCAACAAAACTATGTCTTTAACTAATGGCCAGCAAGAAAGGAGGAGTTAGATTGCCATATTTGAAAGCTTTTATTACAGAAATACTGGCAATACTGGGTTTTAATGAGTCAATGATTCTTTTAAAAATATTAATGTAGACTGTTGACAGCATTGGTGTATATAGTTTTACTGTATTTATTCCTACTAAGACATATTTAAAAAATAGACACTTTGAAAAGTTTTGGAGTACTTGCAAGACAAAATGAACTTGTAGAGTGAAATATTCATCACCTGGCAGATTCTAGTTGCCAGTGAATAGAGCATCAAGTCCCCACAAAATCCAGGTATAAAGTTTTAAATCATTCTCCAACCTAGAGACACAATTCCTCCTCAACTATCATTTATTTTTCTATGAAGTGGTTTTGTCACCACATAATCTCTGTATTGCAAATTTATACTATTTTGTGAAGGTGCCCTTGGACATCCTGATCCACTTATACCTAACTAAGATGAGCTGGCTACAAAAGTATGAGGATACTCTGGAGGAATTTATTAGGAGTCAATAAAAGAAAAAAACAGTGATACTCCCATCCCAGAATTAATACTAACACATACTTGGTGCTATTTAAGCCACTTAAACAATGAAGTGCATATTTTAAGGATTTTTTCCCCCCCCCAGAATATGTTGTGTGAGACAGCATAATAATTATAAATTCAGAGCCATTTTAGCTGATTAAGAACAGCTAAAATCCTTATTTTGCTCATTACAGAATAAATGGCAAGAGTCCTATTAGCGGGATGAGGCTCTGAGCTGGGAAACAATCGAGTCCTTTCCTTCAGTTGCAAATTATTTCACTTATGGGTAGAAAGGATATTTGTCTCATTCAGACAACTGCATTACAAATTCAGAAACAACACAGCACCATAGTTAGAGACAGAACTTCAGATCTTTGCTTTGAATTCCCTGTTCTCCTTAAGCATACAGGACATCCTTCTTTCTCTCTCCATTCCTTCTTCTCCTTAAAATATACATTCAGTATAAATAAATAAAAAATAATAATACATGTAATGCATATATAGAATAAAATAATAAGGTTTAGTGGAGACAAATAATATAATTATTAACCTTACTTACAAGCATGTAGAGAAAGTTGTTACTTAAAAAGTCCACGATCAACCCATTGACAATATTTTGTCCCCTTGAATAATAATAATATGTCGCAGATCAGTTAGTTCCAACGGACAAGAATTTTGTATAAAACAGATTGCATCTTCCATTTTTGACTCCTTGAATCCCATTATTTCCTCGGGGAGTAGTGCCTTTCATCACATACACAATGGACTTTGTGCATAACATGGGTTAATTTCCTTGGTGATTTGTTCCAACGTGTGGGGATAATTGAAGAGCGGATCAAATGACTTTGCGATATTATGGTTGCCCTTCACTTCGAGTCCTCAAAACCAAAGTTGTTGTCTTTTCAAAGATATGTCCAGTGATGAATTTTGGTGAATTTCGGTCTATGATATGCAGAAATAAATCAGGCTGGAACAGTAGAACTTTCTCAAACGGTAACAGACATCAATTACAACTTCAAAATTTCTTGGACCCCAGTGCATACAGAATAAATACAGACCATTTATTATGACCTTGCAGACTTCTCACTGCATTCTCTGAATCATCAATAAAGGCAACATCGTCCCTCTGCATATAAAATCTGTCCATGCCAGTGGCAACAGATCAAGGCAAATGCCCTGCCTGTTGGCTAAATTAAATTGTATACACCTGTGCAAATAATTTCTAATTTTTAGCTATATTTGCAGCATGAATCAGCACAGTTCCTTAGGAATTAGCTGTTTAATGCTCAGCACCTGGTCTTTCTTGTTAATTTACATTGCTTAAGATTTCCCCCCTCATTTGCATGAAACCATAAAGATTAAAGTATATATAATTATTGATTTTTCCTCTGGGCATGCATTTTTTCTTAAAATATAGGTATTAATTTATCTTTTTATCTTTCCTCTTATTTAAATCTCCTGATTGTTCTGCTTATTATTAAGATAGTCTTTTCTGATATTAATGAAGACATAATTAGCTCTGGATCCTCTACAGTGATTTCGCTTCACAGGTAAACACGGAACAAGACAGGAAAGTAGCAAGATTTGCTGAGAAAGCAAAGAAAAAGAGAAAGGCAGCCCAGAATAAAGGTGAAACAATAGCACCCCTCAAGCTAATATTTGACAACGACAGAACATGAGTCACCATTGTTTAAACCATATTAATAATTAATAGGCTTATATGTTGCAGAATGTTCTCTCACCGTTTTTCCCTCAGCATCACTCATTGGATTCTGAAATCTGTTTTTTTAACTGCCATAAAATATAGCAGGCTAAGGCCAGTATTATTTTACCTAGACTGTGCTTGCCCTTTTGTTATATTTATGTTTGAATACATAATATTTCTTTTTGTGGATTTAATACTTTACATACTAGAAAAAAAAAATTTAAAAGGAAGAATTTCTGTGCAGCTTATACCGTGCTCTACTGTAGCTTAGAACTGCATCTCCTCCTGACAGTAATGGAAGCTGCAAGTTTTCTTAGACACCAAAGTTTTCTTAGTGGTTTGGTCAGCTATCTTGGTTGGTAGGTTATTGGGAAGGTACACATGTTAAAAACAAACAAAAGAGAAGCTCACAGCCCACTTGATGCCCCACGGGGGTAAATCAGTCCAACATCACCATTTGAAATTCTAATCATAGAATCCTAGAATCATTTTGGTTGGAAGAGACCCTTGGGATCATCCAGTCCAACCATCAGCCTCACTCTACAAAGTTCTCCCCTACACCAGATCCCCCAACACCACATCTCATAGACTCCGAAACACAGTCAGGGATGGGGAATCCACCCCCTCCCTGGGCAGCCCAGTCCGGGGTCTGACCACTCTTGCTGGGAAGAATTCTTGCTTCACGACCAGCCTAAACTTACTCTGCTGCAGCTTGAAGCCATTCCCTCTCCTTCTATCGCTAACTTCCTGTGAGAAGAGACCAGCACCAACCTCTCTGCAATGCCCTTTCAAGCAGTTGTATAGAGTGATGAGGTTTCCCCTCAGCCTCCTCTTTCTCCAACTCAACAGTCCCAGCTCCCTTAATGGCTCCTCATCAGATTGATGCCCCAGGCCCTTCCCCAGTTCCGTGTCCCTCTTCTGCACTCGCTCCAGCCCCTCCAGACCTCTCTTGTGCTGAGGTGCCCAAAACTGGACACAAGACAAGGGGTGGCCTCACCAGCGCTGAATACAGGGGGACAATCACCTCCCTACTTCTGCTGGTCACACTATTTCTAATAAAAGCCAGGATGCCCTTGGCCTTCTTGGCCACCTGGGCACACTGCTGGCTCATGTTCAGCCCCTTGTCACCCAGCACCCCCAGGTCCTTTTCTGCCAAGCAGCTCCAGCCACACTGCCCCAAGCCTGTAGTGCTGCATGGGGTTGATGTGGCCCAAGTGCAGAACCCAGCACTTGGCCTTGTCGAAGCTCATGCCATTAACATTGGCCCATCCATCCAATCTATCCAAGTCCCTCTGTAATGTGAGGTTTTTTCTGTCCTTTAGCATTAAATATGTGTTCAGATATACCCATCACCACCTTGTGGTGCTCCAGATGGCAGCAGGTACTGCTGAGTTCTCTTATCACACAAGGAGTTGTGGAGTACGGGAAACCTACTCTGAACTATATTTAAGTGCAAGAGACTGTGAAAACAGCACCTGAAATGGTTTAACAACTCCCAGACATTCAGGAAACCTTGTGGAACTCTCATATTCGATGGAGATGGAGAGTTAATGCTGGAATACCAGTATTTTGCAAATCATAGAATGGTTTCGGTTGGAAGGGACCTTAAAGATCACCCAGTTCCAAGCCAGCCCCTGCCCTGTCTCACTAGACAGGGTTGCTCAAAGCTTCGTCCAGCCTGGCTTTGAATCCCTCCAGGGATGGGAGCAAATTACAGCTACCACAGGAGAAAGAAGTGACAAAAAAAAATAAGCACAGAAATGGGAGACCATTGCCAAATTAACAATGAATTTTTAAAGCAGTTTTGTGGAAACAAGTAAAATAACATTTCCTCTCCTTATTTTTTTTTCCTTTTCTATAGAGAAGGCAGAATTTAAACCCCTGTTTTTTCACTCAAGTCATGACAGAAGTTTTCCCACACGTGTGGGAACACTAGCTTCACATGTTCCCAGCACTTGTCACCGTCACACGAGGAGGCACACAAACACTTTCGGTTGGAATTGCTAGCAGAGGCATACCCTTTACATTAATATATGTCACCTAATCGACAAACAGTAGCATCTGGGGAAAAACTCTGCATATTCCATTACGAAGTATAGTCAGTTCTGAGTTGTTAATGGTGCAAGATGGATTAAGCTGAAGGATCTTGATCCACAGCCAGCATCTAGTTAATGTCAGGAATTATCACTACCCTGGAGTTTTCATTTATCCATGAACAGCAACTGTGACATCTCTCCTGAGATGTGAAGATGACTGGTCACCCCTGCTGGGCAGAAAAATACTGAAATCATCATCTGGTGGAATCACAGTAGAGATGAAGTTTCGCAGAGTAATTTTACTGTCTTTGACCAGAGTCCTTGGTCAAAGCTCAGGGCACTGCGTATTGATTCCTCCAGGAGGAAGGTGGTGATAGAGTCAGATGTCTTTGATGCAATCTATTTACTTACAAAGAATGAGCAAGCTTCTGAGCCACTGCGGAAAGCAAATAACAGTTTCCTTGATCGTTCCTCCGAAAATCTTTCAAGCTGGCACCCAGAGCCAATTTCCTTTCTTAGACTTTAGGCAAACATTTATCAGGTGGAGAAGGATAAACAACTCCAGATCCTTTCTGGCTCTAATTTCTGTTATTTTTACAACTCTCGGATCTATTCTCTTGTGTTCCAGTACCTTACTAACTCTGTATCATATTTCCTATCTCAGGCACCTGTTTTTCCCAGGCATACATTTCTACATTCAAAGCTTCATATGAATGAATGGAGATACATTCACTAGTCCATGAATGTTCAGTCTAACACAGAAGGTGGAAATCAGTGTTGTTTCATCCAAATAGCTTGACACAGAAGCTTGAAGAATTTCTCATAGAATCACAGAACAGCAAGGGTTGGAAGGGACCTCTGGAGATCATCTAATACAACCCATCTGCCAGAGCAGGTTCACCCAGAGCAGGTCTGACAGGAAAGTCCAGGTGGGTTTGGAATGTCTAAAGAGAAAGAGACTCCACCGCATCTCTGGGTAGCCTCTGCCAGGACTCTGCCACCCTCACAGAAAAGAAGTTTCTCCTCATGTTTAGATGAAACTTCCTATGCTCAAATTTCTGTCCATTACCTCTTGTCCTGTTATGGGGCACCACTGAAAAAGGACTGGTCTCATCCTCCTGACACCCACCCTTTAAGTATTTATAAACACTGATGAGATGTTCCCTCAGTCTGCTATTCTCTAGACTAAGACGATTCAGGTCCCTCAGCCTTTCCTCATAACTTTCATAACTTGTGTAAATGAAGGATGGTAGCTGTATTTCCTGGTTTCTGAAGGGTTACGTTGAACTCTGAACATGTTACTGATACTGTCACACCGAAAAAGGCTGAAGGAATAAATCAACATCAGTCTTCAGTTCTGATGATGAATCAAAAGTTAGAGCACTGTAACTACTTTGGTACCAGTGATGGCACTCCTCTCCATTTGTTATTATCTAGCATCCAGTAAGCACTCACACTCTCTGCTGTAAAACTAGCTGAACGTCAGCAGATACTCTAAGATTGACATTTTTGATTTGTGCATGGTGAGAAGGTGTGACTACAGAACCAGGTTTATATAGCTCTGCATTCTTGGCACTACCTCAGCGGTGGACAGTGTTTCATGTAGATTAGCCTTTGATGGGCAGTGAAGCTACAAAATTAAATCAGACCATCCAAGACCTGACACACCAGTAATGTGTTTGGGGTGCAGAAGACAGGACCATGAAAATGCTCATAGGGCTGGAGCACCTCTCCTGTGAAGACAGGCTGAGAGAGTTGGAGTTGTTCAGCTTGGAGAAGAGAAGGCTCTGGGGAGACCTTAGAGCAGCCTTCTGGTACCTGAAGGGGCTACAGGAGAGATGGGAGGGAAGAACTTCTTTGGTGTGAGGGTGGTGAGAGCCTGGCCCAGGTTGCCCCAAGAAGCTGTGGCTGCCCCATCCCTGGAGGGGTTCAAGGCCATGTTGGAGGGGGCTTGTGGTGGGAGGTGTCCCTGCCCACGGCAGGGGGTGACACTGGATAATCTTGAAGGTCCCTTCCAACCCAAACCATTCTATATTTCTATGAGTGTATGACAAGTAAAGGGAGGGCAAGTTAGCTTAAATTTAGTTTTTTATTTTAATCTGAATTGTTACATATCATTTATCTTATACATTCTGAGCCCTTTTCACTTTACTGATCTCAATAAAGAATTTTGTACAAAGCAGCTGGAGAGCCATGGGGGTTTAACATCCAGTCCTTGCATCATAGTGTGTTTGAACAAACCATGAAAATATCCAAATCAGGTCAAATCCAGACTGGAATATGCTGTGTTGTAAATCCACTGCAAGTCTTGCATCCTCCAGTGGTGAGGGGAACTTGGAAGAAAATGAAGACAGCTGGTATTGAGGGAAAAAAGTGGAAAAAAATGACATCCTTGGAAATTCTTTATCCTTATAATCTACTTGGTTTTGCGTGAGCACCACTTACCGATGGGGCAGAAAGTCAGCAAGTTTTTTTTTTTAAAAAGAAGGTTATGCTACAGCAGCTTCGCTGCCAATCACGCTGATTCAGATAGCACTGAGCATTTTCTTTTCACATTAATGATGTCTTAAGAAATTAGCACAAGTGATAGGCTCAGTCACTGCTCTCTTCAGCAATAAAGGTGCTCCGTGACGCAGTGAAACGCGGTGAATGCTTTTTTCAAACAAATCAAGGTCTAAATAAATCCACGGACAAAGCCAATTCTAATCTTTGTCCTAGGGTTCCAAAAAAAATAAAAAGCTTGCATCATTTCATGCAAGCTACTGTGGCAGCAGCTACAGTAGAAGTCTGGAATTTAACTCTCCCTCTTAAAATAGAGCAAGCATCAGCGATGTGAGGAGAAGAAAGCTGTAATAAGCTGGAAAGGCGATTCTTGAAAAAAAATAAAGGTTTTTAGAGCGCATTTCTTCAAGCGCCTGGCATTAGGGTGTAAGAAATCAAGCGGGTTGGGGGCCTGGATCTCATAACAACCAGAAAGGCAGTAAGGGCTGATGGATACACGGTGTTATGTGCAGCAGAACAGTTAATTCTCCAGTTGCAGGAGGGGCTGGCGTCCCCATCTGCGGGGCTGCAGCGCCTCCTATAGGCCCCATGCGGCTGGAGAAGACTTCACTCGGCTTTTCTTCGGGGAAAAAGAGGGGGGGAGAGTGATGTTATTTTTTTTCTTATTTTTAATTTTTTTTTTTCTTCTTCTTCTCACCCGCAAGCAGAGTCTAAAGCCTTTTGAAAAGGATAAAGTTAAACTGCTCAGATAATTTTAATTGCTGTTTTTATTATTTAAGAAAAAAAAAAAAAAAAAAGAAAAANAAAAAAAAAAAAAAGGATAAAAAAAAAAAAGAAAAGGCAGCTGGATTTCTTAAATGTAGGCTTTTGAGCCATGAACTTGTTTCCCTGATCTTCCATCTGCATGGATTTTCGTGATAGCTGATTAGCTCCTGCGGATGGTCCAATTATAAGCCTTAGAAAGTCATCCAAAGCAGCAAATTAATGCTTTAGGGGGCACCGAGGAAAAGAAAAACTTTTAATCTTTTAGAAGTTGTGAATGAACAAACTGCTGCCAATTTTACAGGCAGGGTATTAACAAAAAGCTTTTTTTTTTTTTTTTTTTTTTTAATATCTGAACCCTTTTTCAGAGCCCACCCAATCTGTAAATACATTAAATATACATCAGACACTTAGAGGGAGAGTAAAATTATTTGATTGCTGTCCCTGGTACAACTGTCAGGAAACAATTTCTTTGAGATTTCAAATGTTAAACTGTCACACAGTGTTTATTCAGTTCGTATAAACCGTCCTTTTTCTGCAGCAAAATGATTTGCTGTAGTTCTTATTTTAAATCTAAAATGACACTTCAGCCACTTCACTTTAAATCTGAGATACCATTTTTGGAAATTCAAAGGAGTATTTTATCTGTCTTGGAAAGTACTGTCCTGAGACTTAAAAATCTTTTTTTATTATTATTATTTTTTTTGGTCTTAAACATAAGATTAAAGATATAAAGTCTTTTTTTCTCTGTTTTTCCTCCGTTTTTCATTTCACCTGCTTCCTGCCTGCTCTCTAGCCCTGCGTTAGGTTAATAGCCTCAGACCAACTTTGGTGGGTTCTGCCTAAAATGAAACATTTCCCTGATGCTTACATCAATTTCCTCGATTTATACGAGCCATATTGTTAGGAACAACATATTATGAACCGTATTATTGCCAGTTATAATATCATTACTGCATTAAATGAGAAGTCGAGTGTGACCAAAGCAACATCCAGGCTGGACGGGACCCCAGGAGGTCTCCAGTCCAATCTCCTGCTCACAGCATGGTCAGCTCTGAGGTCAGACCAGATTGCTCAGGGCAATCTCAAAAAATGCCAAGGATGGAGAGTGTGCAACCTTTCTGGGCAGCCTTTTCTACTGCTTGGCTGTCCTCACAGAGGACAAGGTTTTCTTTGCATCTGACCTGAATATCTGTCATTTCAATTTGAGTCTGTTGTCTTTCAGCCTTCCACCATGCACTGCTGTGAAAAGCCTCTCTCTGTCTTCTTGATAGAATCACAGAATTGTCCAGGTTGGAAGGGACCTTTCTGATCATTAAGTCCAATCATCAGTCCAACACTGACAACAACCGTCACTAAACCATGTCCCTCATGGGGGACACCACATCTGCCCAGCTTCTAAATACCTCCAGGGATGGTGACTCCACCACTTCCCTGGGCAGCCCATTCCAATGCTTAATAACCCTTTCAGTGGAGATTTTTCCTAATATCCAATCTAAACCTTCCCTGGCTCAACTAGAGGACATTTCCTCTTGTCCTATCACCTGTTACTTGGGAGAAGAGACTGACCCCCTGTTGCTTCAACCTCCTTTCAGGACACTGTAGAGAGTAAGAAGGTGTCCCCTCAGCCTCTTCTCCTGAAGAAGCTGAACAACCCCACCTCCCTCAGTTTCTCCTCACAAGACTTGTGCTCTAGACTCCTCACCAGCTCCATTGACATTCTCCAGAGATGACCACCTGGAGAGGCTGAAGGTCCCCTGGAAACTCTCTTCCAGGCTGAACAAGTCCAGCTCCCTCAACCAATCCTTCATCCCCTGGACAGCTTAGGGTCCTTCTGCTGAACTCACTTCAATGAACAATAACTCTGTACTGGAAGATCCAAGTATTTCCAGAATCTTTAATAATTCAGGGACATGTAGCCACTGCCTCCTCAACAGATATCTCCACTCTGTTTTTTTTATTTATTTCTTCTTTTTTTAAAGAAGAAGCCTCTCCGTTCTTATGAAAACAAAATATTTGGACATGGCATATCCGGTCCAAAACTAACTCCCTCTCTTAAAAATACATCACCTCATAAAATTGATGGAGATCTCACGTGGGGCTGATCCAGTTCATTCATCTGGATCAGGTGGACTCAAGGCCCTCACAGGTTTTTCTGTGACTATACAAGTTAATTGACATTTTACTTTTGAGTTGAGAAAATTAGATGGGAAAGGCAATCAAGGGAATATGATGCAGTCGAAGAAAAAAGGTATAAGATGTGCTAACTTCCATCTTTTTTTCATGAGTAATTTAAAGGAGTTTGAGTTGGTTTTTTTAGATCTATAAGAATAAAAGTGAATTAAAACATTTTAAAATGTATTGAAAAGGTACAAATATTTTTATTAGGGCAACTCTGATGTGTTACATCAGGAACCTGGCAAGCTTAAATAAAAACTTCTCTTTCTCTAGGCTGCTGGCAAAATTCCCAGTGTTCATTAAAGATTGATGTTTCAAATAAGTTCTTCAACTACCTCCAGAGTCATACTCAGGGATGTATCAAAAACCACATACCTGTCAAGTCACTGAGATACTGAGAGTGATGCAAGCTCTGGGACTCCTTTACATAGACCTGTGGCCATTGTCATCATCACTGATCAACCTGACAGCTATCAGTTTCTGCCACAAAGAACTAGGATTCACCAGTATAATTCCTTCTTTACTGCCCATTTTTCATTACTGCATCTTTCTGTTGAGTTAACCATTTTCATACAGGCCCCTCTACCCTCCCAAAGGCATGTACTTCTTCCAAACAGTAAAAAATAAACTCGAGGACTTGACAAGACTGTAAATATCTTAGTCGTAAAGTCAAATCTTATTCTTCTGGCTAATGCATTCGGAGATACAGGGATGTCTGCAGTGAGTGTACTGAATCACAGGGATCAGTGGCTGGGGAGAGGTGAATTCTTGCTGCTGGGCCCATCTTTGTACAACCAGCTGCAAAGGGCTCCTTATAAAGCCAGTTCACACAGTGCTGGAGCCTTCCTTTTCTTTAGCTGCTGGCTATGTCCAAAAAATTTATCTAACTCACCCTGTTGTATTTCAGTGGCCTCATGTCCTCGAAAACAGTATTATGATGGAAACCATTCTGTAAGGATAACAGAATCACAGAATGATAGGAATTGGAAGGGACCTCTGGAGATCATCTCCTCCAACCCCCCTGCCACAGCAGGGTCACCCACAGGAATGTGTCCAGGTGGGTTTGGAATGTCTCCAAAGAAGGACACTTCACCACCTTTCTCAGCAGCCTCTTCCAGGGCTCTGCCACCTTCACAGGAAAGGGGTTCCTCCTCGTGTTTAGATGGAACTTCATATGTTCAGGTTTGTGCCAGTTCCTTCTTGTCCTGTTATGGGGCATCACCGAAAAAAGACTGGCCCCATCCTCCTGACACCCCTCCCTTGAAGTATTTATAAGCATTGATTGGATGCCCCCTCAGTCTTCTCCAGACTAAAAAGACGCAAGTCCCTCATCCTTTCCTCATCAGAGATATTCTAGTGTCCTCATCATCTTTGTAGCCCTTTGCTGTACCCTCTCCAGAAGTTCCCTGTCCTTCTGGAACCAGGGAGCCCAGAACTGGACCCAGTGCTCCAGATGTGGCCTTCCCAGGGCAGAGAAGAGACATGCTTCGTTTTGCACTCTCTGCTTTTTATTCCTTAGTTAGCCATTTGATTACTTTTAAGTATGTAGGTAGTTACCAGTGATCTTTTTATGCATTTGAAATTGTGCAAATATGTTTACCTCATTGTATTGATGTATGCACACTTTGCCTGTCTGTGTCCTTATTCTGGAATAGACTGATTCCCGACAATATCCTTCCCTCTGCTGTGTCCTGAGGTATTTTTCTTCTGCTATCTACTCTCTTTTTATCTCTTGCTATGCTGTTTTGCACAGATTTTCTGTCAAGAAAGAAGGAAAAGGTAGGATTTTGTATTTTATCCAGCTCTGCTCTTTATCTCTCTTTGCAACTCTTTTTTTTCCTACCAACTTCCTCATTCAAAATCCACATGCTACCCAAGCCACCAGTACAGCGCTGGGAGGTAATCAATTCTGCCTACAAGCTCTTCAGGGTTAGTGTGTTCTTGTAACCATCCCAGCAGGTATGTATCTTCACATCCAGATATGGATCACAGAATGCTCGGGGTTGGAAGGGACCTCTGGAGATCACCTAGTCCAACCCCTTGCCAGAGCAGAATCACCCAAAGCAAGCTGGACAGGAACGCGTCCAAGCAGGTTTGGAATACCTCCAGCGAAGGAGACTCCACACCCTCTCTGGGCAGCTTGTTCCAGGGCTCTGTCACACTCACAGTAAAGTTTTCCCTCACACTGAAATGGAACTTTCTGTGCTCCAGCTTGTGACTGTTGCCCCTTGTCCTGTCACCAGGCATTACCAAGAAAAGCCTGAGCCCATCCTCTTGTCACCTGTCCTTTAAATATTGCTCGTCATTGATGAGGTCCTCTCTCAGTCTGCTCTTCTACAGGCTGAAAGGCCCCAGGTCTTTCAAACTTTCCACAGCAGAGAGATGCTCCAGTCCCTTGATCATCTTTGTAGCCTCTGCTGGACTCTCTCCCATAGTTCCCTGCCCTTCTTTGAAGGTTCATCAGCCATGCTGGTGTAAAATGGAATCCAATCTAATTGCTCCAGCAGCCTGTAGCCTACGTCTGTGGCTAGCTGTAGGAAAAGGAAGTACTCCTGAGAGACCAACCTAGAAATTAAGCTATGCCTTTTAGGGAAGATTTCCAGTGACTCAACTACGATGTCCCCTCTACTCACCTTTTCCACCAGTTGATTTGTTACTGTGGCATTACTCCATCCAGAGGAGGTCTGTAATCAAACCTGAAAGAGGCTACTACCAAACTTGAAAAATGCCATAATGTTTCATGAGTTTTTTTCCATAGTGATTGTCCCTAAAATGTCAGAATTATGTGCAGCTAAACCACACTGATTTGACATACCATCCATGCAGAGTAAAGAATAAATGAAATATTTCAGATTCAATTATGTGGTAACTATCAAAATATACTGAATTTTAAGAGTTGACCAGTGTGCCTAGTTACTCAGCCTTCCGAAACTGAGTTAATGTTACTGTTACCAGAAGAATGATTGCATTTGTTGAATTTTATGGCCTAAGGCTCAAAATCTCTACCAGCTCCTATTATAGTTTATTCTAAATGTAGCCAATACATATTATATTTTTGTACAGAATTTTCTACATAATGACCTCGGCTGCTTGTAGAAATAGTCTTTCAATGAGATGCAGCATCATAGTTGTGAGTTTTCTGGGTAAAATACATTTAATAAGTATGCAAATAGTTCTATATTCTTCAGTGGAAAATGATATTTAAAAATAACAAAGAGGGCTTTAAGACTCTGTTTTCTACCATAAAAACCCCGCCCAAAACAGTGCTTGTATTATGCACATATGCATATATACAAAATAACAATGAATTGTACCATTTTCATATTAATTAAATAAATTTGTATTTCACTGGTGTGATATATTTTCCTTCAGAAATTCACACCATGTAGATCTTCATAAAGATGTACGTATTCCCCAGGGAAGATATATACGTGTGTATGTATATAGACATAAAAATATATGTACGTATACATACAATTTGTAGTGTAGCCTTGTTAACCTTTCAAGGAAAAATGGGTTAAAATTTTGCCCATCATATTGTACTTCAAGACACTCAATGCATCCCAGTAGATTTCAGTTGGGACCTTAGTGAAGGATCTAACAAAGGATAGGAGGGCAAGACATTACCTCTATGATTGCGCTGAATGTGTCAAAACCAGAGGGTCTGGCTCTCTGTACAGCAGTGACAGCCTCCCCCAACTATTCCCCATATCCTCCTTAAATGCTGCCATATTTCTGACTATGTCACCTGTAGAACATGAAGGAGAAAGAAAAGGTCATGTTTAGGCCCTGGGCTGAGAGTTGGGGACCAGGAGTCAGTCCTCGCTTTGCCAAGTAACCATGGGTGAGTCATTATGTGTCTTCCAAAAAGCAGAACTCTTAATATTCTTCACCTCACAGTAAGTATATTTTAAAGTGGTATATAACAGGTATTCATTTGTAAGAGTAATTTATGCAACTTACCAAAAAAAAAAGGTTTCCTTATAAGTCACTGCTTGGTTGTAATTAAATGTGTCATTCATAGAAATACACACAGTGGAAAACCGGGTTCCTTATTTTATAGTATGGAAAATCCAAGACATCCTTATTAGAGAAGAATTTGACTAACATAAAGGAAAAACAAAGTCATAGAAAGAATCTATCTACATCGCAAAGTCAAGTCATCAGTCCACAGATGATTGTACAAAACACACCAACAATTCACTTTTCAGGAGAAAGTATGTTGTTACATTCTTCAATCACTGACAGAATTATACTCTGAGGAGTCACTCATTTTCCTTAAAAGATTATTAATGTACCTCAAAATGCATCTTAAATGGTTTTAACATTTAGTTCCTTAGAGAGAGCTACTTTCCAGACGAGCATACCACACTGAGACTTAGCTCCTGAAAAAAAATCTTATCTTCTGAAGCTGAGTGTGCCAGAGAACATTACTTGTGAATGAGGAGTGCACAAGAGCAAGATGCTTACAGAATGCTGGAAAAACATTACGGAGACATTATGGCCTAGAGTATCCTTCCTGTACATCTAAAGCACACTAAACATGCCGAAGGGTTTGCTACTTTTCCTAGGTAAACAGATGCCATTCACCAGCATCACTACTCTGTCTTATTACATGCTTCAGAAGATCCTATTATTTTAATTTAAATGAGACATCTGTAGATCGTTTCAAGGTTTGTTCAATGTTAAGAGTTTTCATAAACAATGCGAGGAAAAAATAAAGATTTTTTTATTATTATTAATTTCTCTGCAGTGTATTAAAAAAAAAGAGTAAAAATTTATTTCCTACCAGTATCTTTTCATTTGAACTGTGTTTTATTTATGCAATAATCAGTTCCAAAGAATGGTTAGCTGCTTGAAAATTATCACAAATAGGTACTGTTTCAGAATATATTTTAAGCATTCTTATTTCATCTGATGAAAATAATTCTAACACTATAAAACATGTAAGGGCAAAACTATCAAATCAGATGCAAAGGAAAATACTCAACATCTGATTCATGGTGAAGGAGAGGAAGAGTCTCTTACCATGACCTGAAGAACAGAAATAAAATTAAATATGAAGTCTTTTATGTACTGACAGTCCTAAGAAGCTATGTGGTCTTTTATTTCTGAAAGATTTTCCAGGAAATCCATTGGATTTCCTGGAAATCCAGGATGGATAGTAGCTTAATTGGATGGTTAGTAGCTTAATAGCAATTTATGTTACCTGAAATCCCTCTTTTATGTTTTTTTTTATTTCCTTTTCACTCATAGGAGCACTCAAGTCAACCCTTTCCAAGATAGAATGTCAATAAATATTATAGTATTATTTATCTAGAAGGTTAATATTTCAATATTGAGCTCACTTTACTGTAATCCCATAAGCAAAATACCTTTTGTAACTTTCCATCTCTCAAAGACTATAATGTTAAGATTTTGTATAAGAGAAGACAAACTTTTCATTTGAGAAGACTTACAGAATCATAGAATGGTTCAGGTTGGAAGGAACCTTAAAGACTATCCAGTTCCATCCATCCTGCCCTGGGCAGGGACACCTCCCACCAGACCAGGTGGCTCCAAGCCCCCTCCNGCATTTCAGATCACACTGAGCTTCTGCTAACTCCTAAACAGCTGTGTAACATGTGGCCAATGCATACATCAAGACCAGCACCATCTGACCCAGAAGAGATCTAATAATAGATCTAATAATAGTTTGACTCTTGCCTTTTGATGCCAAAAGAACTCCAAAAACTTCCAGTGACACATCAGTGTCCATTACAGGAAGATTGTGTGACTACACAATTAGTGAAAACATATATATTTAAAGAGGTGTTCTATTAAAATTATAGTCCTCTTTAAACTTTAAATTGAATAAGATAGTTATATATATCTGCAACATTGTGCTTGTATAATTTACTGCCTAAAGTGTGTCTTTGTGAGGGAAAAAGATAGAATCAGAGAATCAGAAACTTGTAGGGGTTGGAAAGGACCTTCAGTGATCACCTTCAGTCCAACCCCCTGCCAAAGCAGGATCACTCAGAGCAGGCTGGACAGGAAAGCATCCAGAAGGGTTTTGAGTATGTCCAGAGAAGGAGACCCTACAGCCCCCCTGGGCAGCCTCTTCCAGTCCTCTGTCACCCTCAGAGTAAAGGAGTTTTTCCTCATGTTGAGATGGAATTTCCTCTGTTCCAGATGGGGCCTGTTGCCAGGCTCCACTGAAAAGCACAAACGCTGTGCACCTCTTCAGTCTTTCTCTAATATGGACTTCTTGTACGAGGGCCACCACAGAAAGCACTGCATTGCCCTCCAGCCGAGCCAAGGGCTAAGGAAAAGGAATGGGTTAGGCTGCTCTGGGCATCTCCTGGCTCTTTTCTGGGCAGCTTTATTTTCCTTCAGAGCGAGACTCCCTGTGTCACCTGTTTAGGAGGCAAAAAATGAGATGCCATTTATACAGAGGTAATGCCAGGAGCTGGGATGAGCTACGCCCTGATGTACCATTGCCCCGTTAACCCACAGACAATTGGCTCAGCTGCTGGAGAGTCCGATCTGACTTTGTCAGTTCTAAGGCAGAAATAGTTTTCTGACTGTATGGAATGGTGACAGATATGCTGATGTAACAGCACATCTGATAACAAAACACGAAGGGAGTACAAGGGTGATAAAGTACGAAACGCTTTTTATTATCTTCCTCTGATATTCTCCCGTTCTCTGAGTTTAAAGCCTATGGTGTATGGGAATATCAACACTAAGCAACACAGCGGCTGAAAGGAATATATAAATCTCCTCCTTTAACACCTTACACCATGCTCTACAGCTTTTGGGTGCTCCATATCTTTAGCTTCTGCTACCAAGAGTTTCTCTTCCACCTCACACTTCTCTGTTGCTGCACCCCTGTCTCAGAAGCCCTTTCTCTTATTCTGTGACTGCACACATCTGACCAAACAGTTCCCCACAACAAATAAGGGTTCTACTAAACAGCGTCCTAATTAGAGGAGTCCATCCCATCCCTCTGTTCTCTATGAGCATCACACCCTGGGACATAAAGAAGTCCATCACATTAAGTGAGACAAACTCTGTTTTAGGAGGCAATTAGGCATGTGCAGAATGAAGGAGGGGGAGGTTTATTTTTATAATCTGGCACCAACAAAATAAAGTTCTTTGTACAGAGGACCTTTCCCAGAGAGGCTGATCATAGAATCATAGAATCATGGAATCATAGAATCAGATAGGTTGGAAGAGACCCTTGGGATCATCAAGTCCAACCATCAGCCCTACTCTACAAGTTCTCCCCTACACCAGATCCCTCAACACCACATCCAATCTACTCTGAAACACAGTCAGGGATGGGGACTCCACCACCTCCCTGGGCAGCTGATTCCACTGACTGACCACTCTCTCTGGGAAAAACTTTTTCCTCATGGCCAGCCTAACCCTACCCTGCTGCAGCTTGCAGCCAGTCCCTCTCCTTCTATCGCTCATTGCCCGGGAGAACAGACCAGCACCAACCTCTCTACAGTGTCCTTTCAAGCAGTTGTAGAGAGTGATGAGGTCTCCCCTCAGCCTCCTCTTCCTCAAAGTAAACACTCCCAACTCCCTCAATCGATCCTCATAAGCCTTATTCTCCAGGCCTCTCACCAGCTCCGTGTCCCTCCTCTGCACTCGCTCCAACCCCTCCAGATCTCTCTTGTGTTGAGGTGCCCAGAACTGGACACCAGACTCAAGGTGTGGCCTCACTGATGTGATGCATCGTATGTTACGAGATGTTTAAAGCAACCTTTTCCTGCAGATTTTTCCTGATTTTAGCAAGCCTGTGTAGGCAGGTTTCACAGCGAAGCAGCTACACCATCTCTTAAAGTTCCTTGAGCTATAAATTGTACCTATGAAATCGCTGTTCCACCTGTCATCACCTCAGAGTGATGTAGAATTTGCAGTTCTAATTCCTAGCCATTTGGAAATTCCAACAGAGGATTTAAAGTTTTTCTTTCTTTCTCGATCTGTTATTTATTCCTACTGAATCATACTGCCCTGAGCATGAAAATGAGCTAGGAAAAGTGCTTTCAAAGAAAAATTATTAAAGCTAATTTATTTACCTTTTATTTTATCTTTTTAACCTAGGTTCACTCATGCCCTTTTGTCGAAGTTAATAGTTTTTCACAAAAAATGTCATTACATCTGCTTATTACTCTCACCCAAGTTTTTATTTTGTAATTGGGAACATACTTTTTGGCCAAAAAAACCCAACAACCAACCCAAAACCCACTAAAACCAAAAGCAACAAATGAAAAAACAAAGTGTCAATACTTTAAATAAAGAAGTCATAGAAAAACGTGTCAAATACATAGGTTAGAAACACCCAGCCATTCGATGTAAGTGGCAAAGGCAAACCTGGGAAAACTTTTGTAATTGGGGACACATTGCCCCTCCATGACCCTAATAGGTGACATGAGCCACACCAGTTTGGGCTGGATAAGGGCAGGATTAAGTATGTCTGACCTTTGTCAGTATTTCCAGAGCTTCTCTCCGGCACAAAATCTATTTATTCTGGTATCTGAATACCTCAAGTTTTCTTTTTTTCACGTGGTTAAGTAGCACGTCATGAGACTAAAATACCACTGTGAAATGAAGGTATTTTCAGCAGCCTCTCAGGATTTGTGTACAGATATTATTAAGTTGACCCAAGTTTGGGTCTCAGAGGAGAAAATTCATTTCAGAACCTGCAAGACACAAGATAATGACAGTGCGAAAAGAAGGGAAGGAACAAGATGAAGCCAAGAATGGAAAAAGACACTGTTTTGTTAATTTGTTTTTGGAGGATTTTTATTTTCAATTTATCCAATTAATACTTTGGCTGGAGTATGAAAACCGTGACTGCACAGGAAAACATTTGTTTTAGAAAAGAAGGAAAAGATTGCATGTGCTTCAGAGGATCCTAAACTTCGGAGAAATAGATAACAAATTGGTAACAGCAGGTTACAAATTGGTGACAGCAGGTATGCCATCCGAACTGTGTAGATTTAACAAATCACATTTTATGTTCACTTTTCTGAAGTAAGTGCTATCACCATAAAAGCAATAAGTGAGCCCTGCTTTTGTCCCAGAGATTTGAAATTGCGCTCTGTAACTTGGAAATAATCCACTCCCAGTGTGTATTTTTTCCTCCTGGTCGGTGGCACTCAAATCGTGTTTCATCTTGTCTCTTACAAGTCCAGCATGAATACTGGAGTGTGAGTTTACAAGCTATTTGCCTTATAAGCGTTATTAATATGAAAACAGGGTTACACCATTTACTAGGAAACAAGCTTTAAAGCAGGTTGGCTTTGAAAAATCCTTTAAATTAAGAACGCAAGCATTACTTGATGCGTAACTTAATTCATAATTGTTATAAGGCTTGGTTTAATGTTTGTGAAGATAAATAGGCCACAAGCATAAGAAAATTATATCTTATCTACAGACCATATACAGCTCAAGTTTCCTTAGAATTATTCTTGAGACTCTAGAGCTAGAAACAAAGAAGCTGAGTAAGGTGACAGGCAATTTTGTCTTGTTTATGTACAAAGATTTTTTTGTTTCAATACGCATTATCATCTGCAAAAGTTGAGGGACGACACTGCGCCTTGGACTAAACAATTCATCTTTATACTGCTAATGACTTATACTCCTGGTTGTATAATGACTAGGATAATCTTACTGATGAATCATTCCCTGTTTTCATCCTTTATATATATATTACGTGAACAAAACTTTCAATAAGCTTTTAACTATTTTTTTTTTCCTTTTTTTTCTTTTTTGGCGGTATCGTAAAATACTAAATGCTGGATCATTTCTCTTCTCCAGAAATGGAATACTGCATTCAAACCAACCAAAAAAATCCGACGAGGCAGGATTCATCAAAAAAAAAATGTCTGATGAACCACAAAAGGCTGCTTCTAGAATGAGATCATTGGGTCAACACAACATGGGTTCTTACCGCTCTCCCAGCCCATGGAACAGCTTTTGTTTGAGGTGTGTTTTCTCTCCTTTTTTTCTTAGGGTAAGACATAGAGCATTCCTCAGGTGGAATATCCTTGAGGGTTATTCCACCAGATGCACAGCTGACGGTGCCTCTGGTTCACTGGGGTGTCTTGCTGTTAGCACAGCACTCAAACTGGTGTTTGTTTGCAAACATCTCCACACACCTTCCTCTAAAATGCCAATTATCTGGTGACATGGCCATTTCTTTTTTCCCCTCCTTGGGTATTTACACTGAGCACAGCAAGGTCTTGGTACGGTTTGGGACCAAGTTGAAGTAGATCTGACAAATATTTGCAGTTGAGCTGATGCATTTACCTAAGTATTTCTGTTTCAGATTTGTCTTCACATTGATCTCAGAGAGGATAAAGAAAAGGAAAATTATATGTATCTTTCCCCCACATTACATTATCACTGTCGGACCCATCAAACATTTGGAGATTTCAGGATTTACAAAGGGATCTTTGAGTGCAGGAAGAAGTTATGAAATCAACAGTCCTTTTTAGGGGTTGCTGAGATTCGGTATTCTTTATTTCAATTGAAATATTTGTATCATTCCGACACAAATAAACTGAAATTTCTTAATTTCAAGAGCAATATGAGATGGCTTCATTGTACCTGTTTGTTACAATGCATTTAATCAGTTAACCACTGCTAGCCTTGGAAACATGAGATGGCTTAACTCTAATGGTCTTAGAAGCAAAGTACAATGGAGAATTGCATTGTTATTCTGTGAGTTATTCTGTGACTGATCTACCTCAGTTTCCATAATTTAAAACTTTCAATCCATCCTTTAAATAGTACACATGGTAGTTCTTAAAGTAAGATCTAGGGTAGGGTTTTTTTGAGTCCTTTTTTTCTGTTTACCAGTTTTCAAGGTATTTGGAAAATGGACTCCAAAGGGAAAAGTAACCATTTTTGTACATATTATACGCCTACTATTCACTATATTTGGTACCTATCTACTTGGCAGGCCAAACAATTCTTATTCCCTAATGCACATGTGAAAAGCTGTGTAAGTGCTCTGTAATATTTTTAAAAGCATCATTAAAGTTAATCTATATCTGCACTCCTATTGTCACATGAAGAATGCTAAAAATGGACTTCTTATTCCGCAATTTCATGCTAACATATGCCAATGTCTTTGTAAGACTAGTTGCAAGAAATGTCAAAACTCCAAGTAAAAACACTTCCATGTAGCACTGAAATTAGCTTCCCCTTTGACATTCCCAAGACTTTTTCTCAGAGGTGTGATATCTGGAGTCCTGTGTCCAGCTCTGGAGTCTTCAACATAGAAAGAATATGGAACTGTTTGAACTAGTCCAGCAGAGGGCCACAAAAATTATCAGAGGGATGGAGCATCTCTCCTATGAAGACTGGCTGAGGGAGCTGGGGTTGTTTAGCCTGGAGAAGAGAATGCTTAAGGAAGACCTTAGAGCAGCCTTCCAGTATCTGAGGGGAGCTACAGGAGAGCTGGAGAGGGACTCTTTGTCAGGAAGTGGAGTGACAGGAAAAGGGGTAACAGCTTCAGATGGAAAGAGGGGAGATTTAGATTAGTTACCAGAAAGAAATTATTTCCTGTGAGGGTGGTGAGAGACTGGAACAGGTTGCCCAGGGAAGCTGTGGATGACCCATCCGTGGAGGTGTTCAAGACCAGGCTGGATGGGGCTTGGAACAACCTGGTCTGGTGGGAGGTGTCCCTGCCCAGGGCAGGGGGATTAGAACTGGATGATCTTTAAGGCCTCTCCCAACTCTAACCATTCTGCAATACTGTGATTCTGTGATTATTTTATTTTGTATTCTGTGTATTAACATCTTGAATGTTAACATTGAAAAACACACCTTCAAAACATTTATAAGAAATTGTGCTGAGAGGAAACTGTCATTGTGTACCCAAGCCCCCTCTGCCAAATTTCCTCTCTGTTTACAAGCATAACTTGGGTCTCTTCTACATGAGGCTTTTGAATCAATCACCCGGAAACAGACAGATTTGAGTCCTCACCTGCATCTTCACCCAGAGAGCAACCATTTCTTGAAGCACCGCAGCCGTTTTTGCAAAGGTAAGTCTGACTCTGCCTTTATTCTGACAACATGAAATGATTGTAAAGAGTTCATGAAGTAACCAGCAGGGAAAAGGAAACAACAAGAACTTGTTCAATATGGAGGTTTTGAAGTTTACGGACCCAATAACTGCATTTCTGAAAGCTTCTGATACATAAACTGTATAATAAGAGGGAGGTAATTTCTGGTTTTTCCTGTTTGTGGTTTGTTTGTGGTTTTTTTTTAATAAAAAACCAGGCAATTTCACAGCCTGTTGTAATTCTTATCAATAAAACAAAAGGGATCAGGAAAAATGTAACATTTCTTAAATTCAAAACAGAGCTGCTTACTCTTATTTACAGATAGCAGTGCCTGTCACGCAGAGGGAAGAGGGAGAGAAGAGTTAGTTTCTGTCCTTTCAAAAAAAAAATCTAACACTCAGGAAGCACTAAAGATACTGAAATGTGACATGGCAAACCTGTGAAGTGATACACAACAATTTTCAGTCTCGAGAACGAGAAATTCCAACCGGTGATTACAAAAATAGGCAACTGGAGAGCAAGGTGACAGATTTAAGTTAATGTAGACAACCACACTGCAAAGCACACTCGAAAGATTTTGCCTTTCAAAGTGCGTGTCTTTCTGAAGTTATTCCGTTCAGGAGACAAATTCCATATTGACACCACCTTGAAAACAAACACTGAAAATACATCAGCTGTCTAAATAAGGAATTATTGAAAATGGAATGCTGAAAACATTAAGCTAAATATGAAAAATATGATATTCTAAATTTATTTTGTTTATCTTTGCACACACATACCTACTGATGACCTCCATCTGAAAAAAAAAACAGAACTATAAAACAGAGAAATATGTATTTGGGGGGGACAAGGTAGGAAAATGGTTACAAGCAGGGAGCGCCAGAATCTCTAGGAGACAAAACAGAAATAAAAATGGTGTTTGCCTAGTTTGTATTGTTCTCATACATTCCTAAACTAACACATATTTTTTGAAGGCTATAAATAGATAATACTGTTTACTTAAGAATTTTGTTTGCTAAATGGAGAAGACACCAACCACAACTGAGGAAAATCAGTGATCTTTTACAGGGAAAACCACATTGTGGACATCATTACTACAAGGGCGCAGGAAGAAGAGATACTAAGATTCTAAAAACAAACAAATGAACAAAAACCTGTTCTGTATGGGTAAGGGAGAGGACTGTGGGAAGCCCCCAGGAGTTTAGAGTGAAACTGGGGGCTGTGAAGGCCTGAGGACACAATTATAACCCAGTGTCATGTAAGAAGTATGGTTTATCACTGGATTACCATGGAATAATTTCAGTGACAGAAGTTTTTACAGTATTTTTGTCCACTTGTGATTACAGTCAAAAATCAACTCAGCAGTTTACTGAGTAATGTCCTTAGCTTGCAGCTTCTGTTTTACACCGTCTTTAGTTTACTGGCTCACAGGCATATTAAATAGTTGTTGAAAACTTTCCTCCTCAATAAACCCATCAATTAAAGTGTTGCAGTCTCATATTTGAGTATCTACAGGCTCGATACCTTTATAGTAGGTCAATCTCTTTTCTGCACAGGTTTCCCCTTTTTATTAATATTTTCTTTTTCCTAACTGTCCTGTTTGCTCAGTTTTGCAAGCTGAATTCTGGCTCCTAACCTTTCTTTGTAACCTTACAGTTCCTGCTATCCCTCTTTTTCCATGTGCAGTCATACATTTGTCAGGGTGTGTACCATATGTAGCAAAAGGCTCTTTGTACAGCACTGAACTATGTGGGATACTTATCAGGAATAAAGAAAAGCAAGAAGGCAACAGATGGTAGCAGAGAAGGGAAAAAATGCTGAAGCACAAATACAGTCTTATAGGACTGTGTTGAAGGGGGAGAAAAGTAATATCATGACTGGAAAGGGAAAGAAATATAACTAGGGAGTCCACAAGAAAGCTGAGATAAGCAGAAAAAAAATATAAAAATAAAATAGGTGACAGGTTATTATTAAAAAAATTAATTCCCATTTTCCCACACCGATACCCACTGGTCTCTCTGGCAAATCTCTTGTGGATCACACGGAGAGCTTGAATTATCAATTATGCTATGTTTTCCTTGGAATGTAAGTAAAATTATGCAAGTCATAAAACCTTAACCTCTGTAGTAATTGATGTGTCACTGACCATCCCTGTGTTTTCATTTTGTCTTCTATTGTCTTATCTTGTCTGTAAGGTCTTCTATTTCTTTGATAACAAAAAAGGGGTGAAGGTTACCCTGGGAAAAAAATCAAGAGATTGCCTTTTATAGAGTGGTAGCACGGATCTTTGCA
>VZTM01022852.1:283107-303801 GCA_013400555.1 Jacana jacana
CATAGCCCTGCTTTATTTTCTTTGAAAGACAGAGAAATACATGTAGATCTATGTATAGACACAATACTCTGAATCCAGATGTGGATCAGAAAACTAATGAGTCCTCTTTCCTATGATAATAGTGACCACAAAAATGTTTTGTTCTGGGTTTTCCCTTCTGTTTATTTCTGTCTTGGCCCTAAGCATCTATCAGGACACCAAGTTATTTCACCATTCCTAAGGGGAAAACGATTCAGGAGGTGATTGATGGAGTTAATGGAATCTCACTTCTCCTCAGATGCCTGAAAACAAGTTATCCTCAAAATTGATTTGCTGTTTCTTGTAGCCATAGATCACACACTGAAAGTATCACCGAAACAGAGTATTACACGAGTTCTTAAACTAGTCAAAAATCTGAAATGGTAAATCCACTCAGATACATGCAGATGTTGCCACCACAGTTTAAATTCAGACTATCCCTGTTAGTCAAAAGAAAGGTACTTAAATCTATCTAAAATCAGCCTACAAAGGCAAATTATGACTGGGGGTGAGCTGAAAATCGCTGCATACTATTTGATTAGGTCTCGGCTAGCTCAGTTATCTCTGCATCATACACTATTCCCGGCTGGAAGTATAACCTGTGTGAGCAGTAACTGCAGGAGAAATCGGATCATGCTCGTTAGGAACCAAATTTTCTGGATGTCTGCAGTGTGAGGAAGGAAGAAGCAAAGATCGTGGTGGCAAACTGCTTGTATAAGAAGAAGAGCTATAAATATTCTTTGGACTATCTGATGATCCAGAATATTATTGAGCTCATAAAAATTCATTGTTTTAAGTCAGTCAAAAATGTTGTATTATTATTCTTCAGTGTTAAACCACTCTTCTGGGTGGAAGCTTGTTCTAAAGATGCTGCCTGGTGCCTTTCAGCTCCTTTAGGGTTTCTACATCCAAACTTCTCTACACTTTTCCCTACACTACCTCCCACAAATAGGAGGTAACCAAAAAGAAGTAATATCCAATGTCTTATCTTTGTCTTGCTGCTCTTGAAAACTTGTGTTAGAATTTTTTACATTATTATACCTATCTATAAAATCAATAGAACTATTACCTACAGTCTGACAGTCATACCACAGAATCATAGAACCTCAGGGATTGGAAGGGACCTTGAAAGACCATCTAGTCCAATCCCCCTGTCGGAGCAGGAACACCTAGAGCAGGTCTCTGTAATTAAATATTATCCTGTAATTAAATATTGTAAATCCTGTAATTAAATATTACACTTAGAAGATTTTCTGAACCAATATTACAAGTTTACATAATTCTCCTTAGTTTCTATCTTTTCTGTTTTCCATTTCCGTTGTTAAGATGCAAGTTACTCATGAAGCCTTTTAGCTTGGGTTTAGTCCACCCAGTTCATAAATGAGGGCTGGAACTCCAAGTAATCTCCAGGTTTTAATAAACACATTATCAGAGACCGATGCAGAATCGTGTCTCTCCTGATTCGTGGGGAGAGTCTCCAGCACTCCCTGCTGACAAGACAGTGAGCTGTTACACACGGCAGCAACTTACCACACACTCCTATTTTAGGTTCATGGAGTTATTAGAACAAATCAGAGTCTTCTGACGCGTCAGCAAGAAAAAGAAATGGCATTACATGTGCAGAATAAACCGTCTCATTAACCAGCTAATGAGGAATGAATTCTACACACACCATGACAACTGGTGTTTTCTCCTTTCCATTTTCCGCACCCTTTGCTAGCCATTTTCATGAAAATCTCTTCCTGACTTTGACTCTCCCATTCCTAGAGCTTATCCCCAAGATTTCTGCTTCTAAAAACCAGCTGAGCACACTCTGTGGTGGCGTGCACACTTTGCTTGGCAACTTTTAAACCACACCCTATGCCTTACACTATCAGCAATAAATGTAAAGCCATTCTGCTTTGAGTCAGTGTCAAAGTTTTGCCTCGTAGTGACACTGTTCTGCATCAAGCAGCGTCTCAGAAAGAGCTTTATACAAAAAGACATTATGAATGCTTGATGTTACCCAGTTTGGAATGGAAATCCAATCAAATGGGAGAAGTGAAAACTAAGCTGTGTAGGAAAAAGTGCTGAACACCAACAGCAGGAAACCAAATCTAAGATTTATTTGCTGAGGAATCCAAGAGAAAAACCAAACAGTATAGGAGTTTGGGCATAGCCGAGCCTTTCTGTAATGTCTCTGTCTGAAAGAAATGGGGAAAAAATGACTCAGCAATCTGGAGGTATTTTTATTAAAATGTGATATGTATCTGCATAAGTGCAGTGGTTTATTCCGTGTCCCAGCACTAAGCAAGAATGTTCTTCAGAACTTAACACCTTGACTAACTTCAGTAAACATGGGAATTCTAAGGGACTGGCTTCTTCAAAGTAATAACAAAGCAGAGTTGAAGAATTCCCAAATCAAAGAGGATAGTTGGTCACATGGTGAGGAAAAAAATGTGCTTGAATAAGAACAGATTGAGACATAAATATCTGAGCCACTGAATCCGCAGTGGAATACTGTGGATGTGAAGTTGTTATGAATGCTATGTCATGGCAGCAGGCATTTATCAACAATATTGCTTTTCATTTGGGAGTATGAGACCTACCTCTACGATCTGGCTATGGAAAATTTGTCTTTAATTAGAACAACCCATTAACTGAAAGGAACCTGTAGAAAATTCTCAGAATCCTTTTTGAACCCTTCCCTCCGGATTTATCGTGAGATTTTTGGAGTTTTTGTTTTATTTTGGGGTTTGGTTTGTTTGTTTTGGTTTTATTTCTGTTCCAGGAGGCTCCCTTTGAACTATCTGCAGCCACTTCAGCACTGCAGCTCGAAATAAAATCAGCAGCCAGAGGATCTCAGAGTCAGAGCAATAGATATCACTGAAGAGTCGATGCTTCCCAATATAAAACAAACCCACCTTCTCCTTCTCCCCCCATTTACATTTACAGGAGAAATTGTCCATATTTTGTTTCATTTTGAAGGAGGGATTTACTCAGGCCAGCAGTGCAACACAGGATCAGACCCTTTCCTCAGCTTTCTTATTCTTCAGCATTCCATATAAATAGTAGTATTATTCTTAGTAAAAAGAAGTTTGAAGTTTAATGCTTTCCATTCATTCGGCTGAAGTACTGTCTCCTGTACCCTCCAGGGAAACCAATTCATTAGCAGAGCTTTAAGAAACATGCATTCATAACACAAGTTTGCCCTCTTTAACTGCACCTCCAGGCACTGTGCAAATAATTTATGAGGTAGTGAGATGTTTGACAATCAAAAAGTATGAAAATTCACTAGGCAGCCACCTAGAAAAAGAAACCTTAGTCAATGTATTTTAAATTCTAGTAAGCTTTAAAAACAATGTTCAAATTCCTCACTCAGCAATGAGTTTTCAGTGATGTTCAATAGGCTTTTGCAATATGAACATTTTTGGCTTCACTAACCCATATTAGTTTCCCTCTTACCACTTGATATCACAGCTAGACAAGTATGATGACTTGCAAGTATTAATTTCCTATTCTGTGCTAGAACTACAGAAGCGTTTCTTTAGGCTTTTATAAAGAGAATCTTTAAATCCCAACTTGAGAGGACCACAGTGCTCAATTTCTGAAATTATGAAGTACCGAAACGCTGGAGTAACATATATGAAAATCCTAAAAGATTAAAATAGGAGGTCCGGCATGCAAACAGCATCTTTAGTTTTCATCAAGACCTATGACGTGTTGACACCTCACAGATACACTCATCAGCTTTGACAAGTGGATGAAAGAACAGGAAATCTTGTCACTCTCCAGCTGATACCGACCAAATTAACAGTGAGTTTATTATCGCCGTTCTGCAGTGAGAAATATTTAGCAGGGTACAGAAGAAGCTCTGCTCAGTGAATGGCCTGGCGAGGTAAGCAAGATAACTGAGCACGGAGTTATTTGGTCTAATCCTCAACAAAAGCTGCTCTGAAGTCAGTTCTGGACTGGACTATTAATTATTCTAATGTACTGCAGAGTGCACACAAAAGAAGAAGAGGGTGCAAAGGATGAAGAAGTCTGACTCATTATGCTCTAATTTTTTAGGAAATCAGTTTCTATCATGCCTGGTGTCATGGTTTCAGCCAAATTTACCAAAACCAGACTGACAGATGGCCCTTGCTCCCCCAAAAAAAAGAAAGGAGAGGAAGAGGATAAGGAGATTTATCAGTTTAGAATGAACTAAACTACTTTAATTAAGTATTAATACTATCATTAAATGAAAACAAAAGGAAGAAAATAATGAAATAGATACAATATTTATAAAACTGTATCAAGCTCCCAGGATGACAACCACGTCACCAACAGCATCAGGAAAAGTCCCAGACTGGACATGGTGACCGACAGGAGCTGGGTTCCAGCTCTGGAGTCAGGAATGCTGGGATCGGGATCAGGGACAGACAGGGTCCTCCTCAGACATTGGCCATCGAAGAAAAAGAGTTGACCCTTTGATCCCTCAGCTTTTATATTGAGCATGATGGGGATGGGATGGAATACCCCAGTTGGTCATTTTGGAGTCACCTCTCCTGTCTGCTCCTCCCCACAGGGGTGACCCCTCAATGCTTTTCTGCTTCCCACCCTCCAATGGGGCAAATAACGCCATTCCCTGCCCTTGGTTGTTCCAGAAATGAGTATCAGCCAGGGCCTCTCTGCATCATCCCTGAGGGGATCAGGGCTGAGCACCCTGAGAGTGAACAGTTTCTGAACAATCTGCTCTTCATTTCAGAGTTTAGTGAGTTAGAAGAGACCCAGCTGAAAAAGTAGAACTGTAAAACAGAGAATTGGTTCATTTTACCTCAAACCAGGATATCTGGGAAAAAGGATTTCATATGTGTGGGTGAGGCATGTCTTTGGTAGATCCCCTCCCACCAGTTCACGTCGAAGAGCTAGATCTTCAGAAAGAGCAATATGTTCCAGCTCAATAGCTGGAGATATATATATATAATTTTTTAAATTTTTTTTTAATGGATCTTTCTCTCTATAACACCTCCAGAAAGACTATCTCTTTCTAAGGCACAGTTTTAATAACCTTCCCCTTTGGGAAAAAGATTCCTGCAACCATCCTTCTTAAGAGGACAACAGCAAATTGTGAAGCTGCAAGTGAGATAAAACTATAGGTGACAATGGAAGGAGAGGAAATGATTCTTGTTGTTCAGACTTTTCTTCATGTTCTCAGAAATTATTAGGAAATTAAACTTTGGAACAAACATGAACATAGGTTATCAAGGAAACAATATTATCTCTCATAAATTTAATAAAGTACCAAAACGAGACAGGAGAACCTTTACCTTCCAATAATTCTTATCAAATCTGGAAAGAATATTAAATTCTTTTATGAGGTGTTGCATATGTGTATTGCACAAAGCAAAACATATTGTTTACAATCAGGAAGCTTTTCTGATGTGGCAACAACCACCTCACATTCCAGTTAAAAACTCTATCCGCAGACTAGAGGCTATTGACTTCACCTATTGACTTTCATTCTTCCTTCCTTCCAGAGTCTCCTTTTCCAATGTTGTCTCTGATTTGATCAAATCCAAAGATCATATATAATAATTTATGAATTTCAAGCCACCAGGACAAGCCCGTGTCTTACTCCTCATAAGGTACACCCATAAAGAAAATATCAGACTCTTGTAGTACTGAGTGCTGGCTAACTCCCCAGACTGATGGGATCAGGACATTCCCTTCCACACTTAATTTGGCTGTTTCTGGTTAGGAACAGGAATACCGACCCTCTAACCTTCAACGAGACATGCAGCCTTTATCTTTTTATTTAGTGATTACTTATAAACGTAAGTAAACTTTAATTAATGGTAAAACACCTCTGTGTGTGGTGATCAACTGTGGGTAGAGAAAGGGGAACCTTTTTTATTATATCTCTTTGCTCTGTTCCCTCTTTTTTTCTTTTTTTTTTTTTTTGTGATTGGTTTTAATATTGTGTTGTACTAAACACTCATTAGCTTTTTAAAAATCATCTAGTATTTAGAAGCTGTGTGCCTAACATCAGCCCAGGGGTTCCTGCAAATATCAGGAACAATTGTCCTGGTTTGAGGTAAAACAAACTAATTTTCTGTTCAGTAATTTTATTTTTTAGCTGAGCCTCTTCTAACTATCTAAAGTCTGAATTTAACAGCACATTGTTCAGAAACTGTTCTGTCTCCCAGTGATAAGACATGATTAGGCCAAGGGATGGTGCAGAGAGGCCCTTGCTTACACTTATTGCTAGAACAACCAAGGTCAGGTAATTTTGTTATTTGCCACGTTGGAGGGTCGGAAGCGGAAAAGCATCGAGGGGTCACACTTGTAGGGAGGAACGGCCAGGACAGGTGACCCAAAACTGACCAACTGGGGTATTCCATCCCATCCCCATCATGCTCAGTAGAAAAGCTGAAGGATCAAAGGGTCAACTCTCTTCCTTCAATGGCCGACNCATGCCTTAGATCAGCCCAGGGGTTCCTGCAAATATCAGGAGACAGAGAGCAGCACATATTTTTTCTACTTTATATTACCCACTTAAAAAAAAAAAATCATATTTCTTGAACGTAATGGATGGACTGCAATGATTTACAGGGAAATAATTTCACTGAGGGACTTTGGGTTGGTGATATCATATAACATGAGAAAAAAAGTCTGATTGGTTTATGATTTCGCTGGGAAACTGAGAGGGAATTAATTCTATTTAACTCACTACTTGTCAGCTCCTCTGTTGTTGTTGTTGTTTGTAAAATATGGACCTAACACTGCGGTTTAAGTCTGGAGATATTTCAAGCTACTAAAACATTTATTAGTTTAATAATAAATGTTAGAAATGATGGAAATGCTACAAATGTTAAAATCAGAATAAAGAAACTCCTGGATTTGGTGTTCAAACTAAAGCCATTTTGACAGTTTCTAGAAGAGCCAGGTGACCTCAGTGCTGAGGCATGTTGAGAAAAACCTGTTGTGCTCTTCTGAAATCAGAAAGCTGGGTTAACGTACAATATTAAACGAAGCTTATCATGAGATGGGCGTTACACTTCTTCCACTACACAAACCAGAAACCTCGTAACGGTGGAGGAGACAGCACCAGGGAGCTTAGGATGAGAAAACACTGAAAGCTCCACGGCTACACAGAGTAATTGCCTATTGTATCTACACATCACATAACCGTGGTGGGTCAAGTATTTCTGATTACTTTCTTAACCCAGTGCCCTCAAAATCTGAGAGAGAGTAAGATTTAATGACTTACACAAGCGTGCCTTGATCCCTGATCAGCATCGCCGTTCCCAGGTGAGTAGCTGCTGGTTCTTGTGCCCTTGTGCTGAGAGCCGACCTTCTCTCCAGGTTGCTCAGCCCAGTTAGTATGTGTGCTCCCTGGAAAGACACTTAGGGTTTCCTTAGATTGGAGTGTTACCTGATAACCAGATAGTAGTGCCTTGGTTGTCACAAACAGGAGGGAGGAGTAGGCTGCTGTGGCCACATAGAAAGATTAGAGTTGGAAGGGACCTTAAAGACCACCTGGTGCTACCCCACACCTGGGGCAGGGACACCTCTCACCAGACCAGGTTGCTCAAAGCTCCCTCCAACCTGGCCTTGAACCTCTCCTGGGATGGCTCATCCACAACTTATCTGGGCAACCTGTTCTAGTGTCTCGCCACCCTCACAGGAAAGAATTTCTTCCTCATATCTATCTAAATCTCCCCTCTTTAAAATGTTATTTCATTCAATGTTTGGCACTAAATGAAGCACCTTTTAAAACTCTCCAGAACCAAAAGTAAATGATATTTTTATATCCTGATGACATTTTGGGGTGATATTTCAATAGCACCTGGTAGGAATGAGGCAAAAAGGTACAATTAACTTCACGTGCAGGAAAGTTAGAGTAATGCTCTATGGCTCATTACACCTCCAATCACTGCAGAAATGACCATCGTCCCTTGGGAGCCTGCTTTTTAAATGTTTTACATTAAAAAATTTCTTGCAATTTTTTCTTTCAACGTTGTGAAAATTATCACCTTCTCATACCAGTAAAAGCCTGATTTATCCAACCCAGTGTTTAAATCCTATCACTCTAAATATTTCAAATGCCATTACATCAAAGGCATCTTGAGGAGCCTTTGCAAGCTTCATCATCTTAAAATTGTTTCTCAAAAATAGGAGTAAAATGAAGTAGCGCCATAGTCCAGAATGTGTATTCCTTGAAAGTCCTGAATGTCTCTTCTTTCAGTTAACAGAAAATGAGATTAAAAACCATATTTTCAGTATTGAGCTTACATTTTGAACTATTCATTTGTACTATTTCATTTGCAGCCAGGTTGGGACTCCGCCAGCTCTTCATCCCGTGATGGTTATCAATAAACTAGGCAGAGATGGAAGACAGCACTGCTCTGAACTGGGAAAAACTGCCACCCAGAGTGATTTATCATATGCATAAAAGTCATAAAAAGACTGAATGATCTTCCTGAGTGGCACATACATTATATCAGCATTGAATAACAGAGAAGCTGAGATAAGAACCCTGTGATAAAGCAAAAAGTAATGGAAGAGACTTAGATACAAAGTGTATGCGCAGAGGAAAAACACAAGCTTCCGCAGTGAAGTGAAAATAAATATATTGTAGATTCATTTAAAAGACAGAGGGAATGTCAGGAAGCAGGAAGCAGGAGTGGCAGAAGCAGGAAAAGAAAATATTATTGAAGAAGTGATTCCTTGCTTGGACATCTCTACTTGCCAGTTTTGAGTGATGTGGTTATGCCCGAAGGTTTCAATGGTGAGAATGGTGGACATTTTTAACGTTTTTAAAACATATCTATCTTTACTTTTAACTTTTTGGTTATTTTTGATAAGAAAACTAATAAAAATTCTTCTAGAGTAGTATCTTTTTGCCTTAAAACACACCATAGGGAGAAACACTATTTTAGACTTTTAAAAAGCCTTTGTCACACCTGTGATATATGATAAGTGTATACAGTCCAAATTTTTCAGTCACTAGGACTGACAATATTGGAAAGAATGTTTATTTCTGTACTAACTGTGACCCCATTCCCTCTTCTTGGAATGCCCAGCCTTTTTCTGCCCGTTATGACCCTCCCTAAGAGGATCACCGTGGAAGGAATTGTAGGTCAGTAGTGACTTTGAATTGAGGGACATTAATCAGCTTAATAAACCCAATGTTTCATTGCAGATTTCTGGTCACAGTTTCCAAAGTTTCTAGGTAAAGGTGAACAGAAGGAGGAGAATGCTGTAAAATGATTAGCTGATTAATTAAGCTATCACTGTGTAGTCTGACCAATAGAAGAAAAATAGGTGACTTGCATGTATATTTAACAACTCCAATAAAACTGCCCTGCAAATGGCAATAATTCAATATAATTCTAAATAAAGCATTCCGGCTATCAGCTGAAATAATTCTCCAAAACTTTGCTTGAAAGACATAGGAAAGCTCAGTTTCAAATAAATTCCAGTCAGGAACTTTTTCTCCCTCAGATCTTGGGGCATATATTTCCAGAGGCTCTGCAAAGCACTCCATTTTTACCCTCTACCAATAATCAAATTCCATCAGTCCATTTTCTTATCTAGGAAAGCTAATTTCAGTGGCAGCATCGTACTGAAATGGCCCTGCCACTCAAAGGTAATTGAATCCTTTTGAGATGTTATAAAAAATTGTAATTGGTCCTTTAGAGATGGCAGCATCATCTTTAATCTGGAATAAAATATGCAGATACAGTATGTTTGGGGCAATTTTATAGTTTCCTGTCTCTCTGGTGTCCCTCTCTGAAGATTCCTGTTTTGCAAGTGATTCATGTTCCACAGTATTGGAATTTTTTTTCCTTAGAATCTATACTTTGCAGAACTAAAGCTTTTTAAAATCAAACATCAAAAAACTTTGCAACTTGAATCCAACTCTAGGCAAGAAAATCTAGGTAGGCCTAACTCAACTGATATTTTTATTAATGAGCATTTATTTTCCATTGAAATTTTGTGAATTAATAGTGTTAATGCATTTTTTAAATATCTGATAGTTTCAGGTTTGTTTTGACAATGTAAGTTTGTTCAGTTTAAATGTGACTGAAGGGGGCTGAAGTCACTGTGATGAAAGCCACATAGAGATGCTTTCATAAACTCTCCCGGAATGAACTGCTCAGATTTTTCAGTGTTGTACATTGTAAGAGCAAAATAAAATGACCAGAAACAGGCAGTGCAGGAAAAGAACAGAGTGAAGTTGATATGGAAAAATGCTCGCCTAAAGATAAATAGCAGAACAAAAGTTATTTTTTTTCACTGGCTGCCCAAATACCTCAGGGAAGATGACTTGTTGCATAGAACAAGAGAAAAAAAAGAAAGCATAGAGGGCAAACCATAGCTGATAAACTGCTACTTTCAACACAAGATAAACGACCACAATGCTCTGGCTTCTACACTTATTAGTGGAGAGTCTTTTCCATCTTAATAGGGGACACAGTTTTTACATTTCTGTTCAGCTTTATTTTTATAGGATATGACTCTCCCTTTGAACAATTAAGACTGAGATAAAAGTAAACATGTAAAAGGGATTAATTTCCAGAAATTTCTACTTTTTTTCTAGTAATCCACAACACTTCATATTGCATAATATTTAATTTGAACAGTCATATTCAATGTGATGTTCCAAATTCCATGGGGTAAAAGGTTTTTATGTATTTTTTGCTTGTAGCCTCCTATAATACTTCTTGGTTTGCCAGACCACTCTCAAAAAAGCTGATCAAAAAAAAGTGGACCCAAAGTATATAACGTTTCCCAGCAAGGAATTGTAACAGCAGTTTACAGTGAATGAGAAGAGTTAAATACTAGTTCAGATCTCAAGGCTGACATTGCATAATTGACAACCACTTCCATTACTGTAGTAGCTTCCACTTCAGCACATTAACAATGGAGTGTCTCATACCCCAGGCTCCCTTTCGAGCTCATTAACACCTCTCTCCAGTCATCATTAGCATCCATTAGAGATCCCTTCCCTTCCCTTCCCTTCCCTTCCCACCCCACTTTTTGGGTTATTACTAGTGGGTAACTGAATATATTGGGTTTTAGAGAAACAGCAGTCCATATTTAGTTCCTTGTTTCATACTTACATGATTATAGTTAAGACCACATTATTGTAGCAACGTCAACAAGCTCTCTTCAGCAAAGAACAGCCCTTTCAGCTTAAAATTCTCTGTTGTCAAAATATAAGAATAGTATGAATTCCAGAATAAAAAGAGATTCCTATGTGTGAATTGCAATTATTTTGCCACACTCCCCCACATCTCTGCCTTTCAGGCAGAAGTGTTTGGATATCTGGAGCCATCAAAGCGAGCAGGAAAAAAAGTAACTCGGGAAATTAAGTCAATAAGTACCTGAGTCCCCACCCCACTGCTTTAATAACCGAATCCTGTGTGGTAACAGAAAAGACTATCTTCAAAAAATCCAGGGTTACATTGTCATAAATTACTGTTCTGCTATAGTTACACTTCAAGGAATTATTCTATTGCAGTGAGAATTCAGGTATATTATAATAGATAATTATAGCGTTTGTAAGTACCATTGTTATAACATCTTGTAATACTTTCTACCCGTTGTACTCTGTACATACGTTGCTTGAGGTAATAGATACCAGCAGAACAAATAATGGAGAAGAGAAAAACGTTGCACATGAAAAACACACACATCTGCATAGGAAACTTCTGCTAAGATGGAAACTGGAGAAAGGATTTTTTTTTTCAGCTTAGCAGCCCCTCCCACTAGCTTTCATTCCTCCCTAAACAGGAAAAATAACAAAGCAAAAGGATCAATAACAAAAGTTAGTTTGCTTTTCCCAGGGAGAAAAACAAACTTTGACTTAGAAAGATTTTGTTTGTGTGTGTAAGCAAGGCTGTTTTCAAATTAAGCCTCCTTCTTCAGGCTGGATCCAGGACTTTCATCTCTCATTCCAGCTGGTGTGGAATAAGAGTACATCCAATACTCATTATGGGATCTCTAAGCTCAAAAGACTTCATGGGCTTCTCCAAGATAGAATAGTTGCTCTTTCTTCTCACTTTTAGGTCTTCTGTAATTGAACACAGATCTCGTCAAGAACACTTCTATCTAGTTGGACACTACAGCGAATCGTTCTCTAGCCCTGTTCCTCTCAATAAAAAATGGCTTGAAATAAGGATGTGATTTATCTGCAGTAGATACCTGCAGGCATCTTCCAACTCCTTGCCTTCACGTAGAAGATGTCTTCATATCAATCAGGGTGACACCACCATTACGAAGCAAACCCCTTCAGTTCACATACCGAAGGGGCTACCCACACGACCTGATATTTGCTGATGTACTGTCTTCAGGGTGCTTTTAGAAAAGATGCCTGCCAAGACAGTAAGCGATACATGTGCTGTCTGAGAAGCAGAACGAGTAGGGAAGAAGTGCTTGACTTGCCCACCGGCTTCTGTATGTTACCTTGCTGGGGAAATCTTTCTTTGTCAGTAGTATGGTGTCCCTAAGCTTTCTTTGTCAGTACTACGGTGTCCCTAAGCATTCTCTGTCAGTAGTATGGTGTCCCTAAGCAACTAACCACACATACACACACAAAAAATAGGAAAAAAGGAGAGGGAAAAGAAAAAAAGCAAGAAGGAAAACAGATAGGTATGATCCATCTAGCACAGAATGCTTTTAATGAAAGTGTTGTGCCTCTAAATGAGTGCTATCCATTATCTACCTTTTAAAACGGATGAAAAATCATGTTGCTCTCACCCAATATGTGCCAAACAAAAGGCACAATAAAAATGGCATTGAAATATATGAGCTCTTTGACAATAGTATTAGTCACATCTTATAACCTGACCTTTCTCCTGGCAGGGACATTCAGTAAGGTGTTATAAGAGGGCAAGCATTTCCAGCAGTAAGAAAATTCATTATATCACTCATGCACTAAACAAGCATCATTCTCTCCTGACTGGCAATTTTTCTTCTCTCTGCATTATCTTCGCTCTTCATGTTTTTCTCCCAAATGTTAAAGAATATCCCCCAAAAGTTTCCACAGTGCTAAAACCAGTAATTACACCACCACGGCCACTGGTGGGCCAGACCACCGTGGATCTGTACTTAGAGACACTGCTTGTACGTACAGCCCTGAACAGGACAAAATTTAAAAGCTCTGTCACTCGGGTCATAGCTCGAGGAGTCATTGGATTTAAGAAATATATTTCAGCAAAACAAACCTCTCCCTCTTGCTGTGATGACTGCAGCAGCCTGCAGTTTGTTATTGACCTGTGGTACTTCTAGACAAAATTTCCTAAATTAACTTAATGGGTTTGTTGCTGCACCAACCAAGCTGTGATCCACAAAAGAGGGGGAAAAATATATATATATATGGCAGGGTCCACTTCAGCTTGCATCTTTAATAGGGGGCTAATAGGGTTTCACCAAACTCTCACAGCAGGAGCTGGAGGTTCGTGTTGTGTTTGCACATGGAGAAAAACTGAAGCCTGGAGGCATATCCTGCTCTGTGAAATACATGAAATATCTTCAATGATCAGAGGTGCTGCCTGAAGACAACTCTCCAGATGGGCTTTTCTGTCACCAGAGTCACTGCTTATGGTTAGTACAATTTCCCCACCCCCCCCAACATGTAAAAACCTGAATTGCACAGGGGTTAGCTTCTTTCCACCTGGTTCTCAAAATGTATCTTGAAATGTCCTTGATTTTGTAACTCAAGTATATTTGAGTTGGGACTCCAGTCAAATCACATTTTGCTATTTAACTTTGGATTGGTCTGCTAACCATGTAGCGTTATGGGTACTCCTTAAGGAATAAAGTAGAAGAGGGATTAGGTTAGATCTTTCCCAAGAACCAAAAATGTTTCCCTAGTTTCTTCAAGTGTGGATAAAGAGAAGAGAGTCCCACACAGTGCTGTTATTTGAAAGAGCTGATTTTTCAAAAATGAAGAAAATCACTAGTGAAATTCATTGGGAAGGAAACATAAATTTGAGTAAAAGTGGGAGTTTAACGAGTTTTTATCACAGAGACAACTGTGAGCAAAATCCCGGTTTAAAGAAGAAATGAAATTAAAGCAACAATATATATTGTTAATAAACAGACAAAAAAGAAAGTAGGTAGTACCAAAAAGAAAACTGGAGTTGCTAAGTGTAGGAAATTTATCTGGAAGGAAAAGGTAGCTGAGAAATAAAGAAAATCAATGACTGGCAGCATTAGCACTATACAAAAGACTCTATGGATGAAGAAGAAAAACTTCTTAAAATAATTCTGGAGAAATGAGTATTAAAATTGTTCACCATGGTACGGGAAAAATAGGTTTTTTTCAGGCAATGGTTTTAATTTGTGTCTCATGGCTACTGCTTTCTCTAGATCATGCCCAGGTAAGACGTTAAAGGCTGTAAAGGGCGTCCTGTTTCATAGAGCAGCCACTCACAACTTCAACCTCAGAGCTCTGCTGCATTAATTCATTTGAATACTGAACCCACCAGAGCCAGTTTTCAGTACATTAAATACAGCAATGAATTTCTGGAATAATGGCAGGATACAGAAGTTACAGGCATAGATTTATGCAAAGGAAAAGAAGAGGGCAAAGGAACAGAAGGCAAGTGTGTGAAGGGACTATATTTTCAACTCTGTTCCCAACCATAGCAACACCAGCAATAACAGAATCACAGAATCTCAGGGACTGGAAGGGACCTTAAAAGCTCATCTACTCCATTCCCCTGCCAGAGCAGGAACACCCAGAGCAGGTCACACAGGAACGCCTCCAGGTGGGTTTGGAATGTCTCCAGAGAAGGAGACTCCACAACCTCCCTGGGCAGCCCCTTCCAGGGTTCCCTCACCCTCACCATGAAGAAGTTTTTTCTCATATTTAAGTGGAACCTACTCTGTTCCAGCTTGCACCCATTGCCCCTTGTCCTATCATTGGATGTTACTGAGAAGAGCCTGGCTCCATTCTCCTGACACTCATCCTTTCCATATTTATAAACATTAGTAAGGTCGCCTCTCAGTCTCCTCTTCTCCAAGCTCAAGAGACCCAGCTCCCTCAGTTTTTCCTCCTGTGAGAGATGCTCCACTCCCTTCATCATCTTTGTAGCCCTGCATAGAGCACGCCAATCCGGCCAGATCAAAGCAATATTAAGCGTTAAGTTGCTTTTTGTTGAGTTTTCTATGTGTATTCAGAGGGAATATAAATAAAAGAACAACTAAATTAGCCTGACATCCATTCTGAGTAACACACAGCCACCAATTCAAAGTACTGTTTCTCTGTCAGCTGACAATCGACTACTGCACAGACAATAAGTCCTGTCAAAAGAAGCCTAATTTTCTTCTTAGAGGATATTAAGGGGGCTTTAGCTGTGAAGGGGATAATTTCAACATCAGTCACCATATTCTCTGACAGTGCATTTTCTAGCTAGCAAACCTCTGCTAAAACTTGAATACTGTCAGTTGTAATTACCAGCTGGATGTGCAGGTGAGTAAAACACTTAATAAATGGAATACCATATAAAACTTGAATAATTTGATACATGAACAACCTAATTAATGAAATTCAGAGTGACAGAGATCTACTGGGACATGAAAGTCACCAATCAGCAAATCTTCCAACTGCTCAAGCCAGGTAATGTTCTTTAGTTCTTCTAGAGATTCAGTATTAAAAGTACTTAGGTAAGTGGATAAACAATCTATTTATAACAACACATTTAAAATAAGCTTCCATCAGGCTACAAAGGAGGCTGATATAAGTGTACCTTGTGAGATTCCAGGAATTATAATATTTCTGCAGGATATGAGACCTATTTTGGTAGGTGGGCACCAAGGTGGTGGTCAGCATGCAGGTATTACCCCTTTGTACTCAAAACCTGGGGTCTTTCTATCCACATTCTATCCATAATTCTTTGGCTCATAGCTGCAACCTCCCAAATGAGGCATAGGGATGGGTGTGAAGCTGCAAACCAGGAGAGAAATGCACTTCAGATTTTCTTCTTCCACAGAAGACCCGAGGGAACCAGTCTGAGTGTGCCTTTAGAGAATGCAGATTTCTTTGCTTTGAAGATATTTATCAGTGTACCTGGCAGCTGTTTATAACTATTCTATCTATAGTCTATTACTATAATCTATATTCTATCACTATATGCTATTACAAACCATAACATGATCAAGGGCATTTTATTCCTCCTCACCATGACTTTTTTTTTTCCCCTTTTCTCTGCATTGTTGTATTACCTGATTCAGATTTGGCTGGCATCAGTGTAACTGTACACGTTGTGTATGCTGCTGGATATGGATGTTAAAATTACCTATCTCATACTCTAATCACAGATGTGGCGTTAATTGAGAAATACTCTTTTGAGAAAGACTGAAAAATCACCTAATAAAGCAACCTGAGTGCAAGTCACTTAATGACTTCCTCAAACATGAGTTAAAAATAACATCAAGCACAGTTTTATTTTAAATCCTTATAGTTTTGTCTTTTACCTATCTAACCACCCAGTGACAGAAAATACTGACATATTATGTGACATTTTAAAGCTAAAGTTAGATCTCCCAGCCATCGTAAAATATGAGCTTAAAATCACCATACCTGTAGCCTAAAGTCTAAGCAATTGATCTCAAAACTATTATCTTCCAGCAGCAGTGGAATTACAGCTGCTCTGAGGTAAGGATAGCATCTAATTCTCCAGCATTAATCCACACATTCTTTATACTACACAGATTACACGGGGCTATCGGGACTTCAGCGAAACTACTGCAGGCCAGATTTATGCCGTGCTAACTTGTAAACAGAGTGTATGAACTTTCATATATCTCTTTGAATGCCCACCTGTGCACTGGTCTTGGCTGCAAATAAGCCCCTTTATAAAGGAAATAAATGTTCCAGGTGGTATTTCCATCACTTAAATCAACGGTCCTACAATGTAAGTCGGAAAAGTTGCATTAACTTTTGTCAGGTTGTTCAGAAATTCATCATCCTAAACTGAAGAGGCTTTAACCCCTGAGCATACCATGTTTCACATCTCAAAGGCCAGCAAAGGATCCCAAATTCCAGCCAGATGGCTGGAAATCACTTCCCCAAAGGGTAATTTTGCTTTTACAGTGCATTCTCCCTCCCCATCTGCCTTTCAAACCCCGATGGATGACTCTGCAAGTTTCGGACCTTATATAACTGATATAGGATAAGGATATGATAAGGACTGATATAAACTTATCTGTGTCTTTGCCATATTGCTTACAGGTATACGCATGAACACATGTGTATGAAAATAAACTACTTAGAAACTTGCCATCAAGAAAAGAAAGAGGGAAAAAAAAATAGTTTTCTTCAAAAATGTGTAGCGAATTGTGGTCTTTAAGCTGAGAAATAATTAATAACATTTCTAATCTACCTTGAAACCTTTTGTTACCGTTAGAATCATAACATGAAAGAAATTAAGACAACAAAACCTCAAAATATGCAATGCGTGCTGCTAGGGCTATTAATTACCAATCAGCTTCTCGGTTCCTTTCATGAGATAATTCCACACATTGCTTTTTAGCTGCTTTGAGAACAAGAGAAATATGAATATAGGAATACTCTTTTTTTTCCTCACACAGCACATTCTTCCTGTGTTAATAACTAAAGCAACTTGGGACTGTGACTCTGCATCAAATAAAATCCATAGAGCACACCTTGTAGAATATTTCTAGAAATGGGAATAAATTCCTAAAGAATCTTAAATATGTGCTGATGCTTAGAGAGAGAGAGACAGCATTCAGGAATTTATTTCTGTGTGCTATCACCTACAAGCAAACATGGCACATGTGCATCATTTTCGGAATCAATCTCAGAAAAAGGATACCAATTCTCATTGCCTTAATCAAGATCTGCAGTTCTTCAATTCCCATTTTATTGTGTCAAATGCTGAAACATAAACCAAAGAAAAAATTCTGAGCCTTCACAGATGTTGTAACATTTAAAACAAGGTCCCCTTGATACAATTTCAGGGGTATGGTTCAAAATTCCTCTGATTTTTGAAGTAACATAAGGAGCATCCAAGTTCCACAATGTATGAATGTTTATATCATGGTACTGTCTCTGAGATCCCGCAGTCAGCATCAAGGCCCACGTATACGCAGAATCTTTCAATGTTAAAGGTCATAGTAAGAAGAAAGGCAAAACCTTGCAATTTGTTGGTAGAGAACATAACCAGAAACTGTTCAAAATCGCCAAATAAGATCAGCAATTTGAGAATTTGAAAAAACACATCTCACTCTTCAGAGAGTGAAAACTAAATTTCCCTGAAAGGTAACATTACTTAGGGGGAAAAAAAATAATCTGTGCTTGCCAGAGTGTTGTGTGTGAAACAAAAATGAAGGCCTAAGGACATTAAAGTATGAGTGAGAGCTCAAAATTATTTCTACAGTTGCTTTAAGTGTATTAGTTGACATGAATTAAACATTTAAGATACTTACTAGCAAGCAATGAAAACAACCAGATAAATAACAACTCAACTGCAGGAAAATTCTCCAAAAGCAGTCCTGGTTGAAGACATTGGTTACCGTAGTTCATCATATAAGATTGGTCATTTCTAATTCAATATTTAACCTACTGTGGTTTTCTCTGTCAAAGACTACTTGATTTTTATCCATCTTTTTTGTTATCTCAGTAACTTGACTAACACATCTCCCTCAGAAGAGAAACCTACCTCTTCTTGAAGATTCAAGGGAACTGAGAATTCACTGGCTCAGATTATTCCATGGATTAATCATTATTACAATTTTCACTTGTCTCCTAGGGCAAATATTGGCTACCTGTTGACTTAAATATAGTACTGCATAGACTTAGAACTATTGAGTGAGAATATATGTCAGCCACTATTTACTAAGGACACCTTTGCAATGAAATAAAGGCATTGGTTGGACTCCAGCTCAAAAGAAGGAAGTTAAACCTATGTGAAAAGAAGAAATGCTTAAAGTGCAACTTAGAGAAAAGCTCATGTACTTTCAAATCTTTGACAAACTCATCCGTGCAGAAAGCCCTACTCCCAACAAGCAAAAGACCACTGTTTTAACCAATTATCCCCTTTGTTATCAATTTCTGTCTCTGAGACATACATAGGTAAAGCAGCTGGGTCTTTTTCCTTCTGGAAAAAAATTGCTCAGTTTTCCAGCTAGCAGCAGCTTGAAGTCTAAGGGATAAGTTCCATCAGCAAGTTGTCCTTAGTACTCCCTCCCTTAACTCTAAACCACAATTATTGGCCGCAGAACAGAACAAAGTACACAGTTTATGAAGAGATGTCACAAAAACTTCACACAAAGGCTTCTGCCCCAAGATTTGTGCCATTCAGATTCTATTTCTATTACAGAACACTTTCCTTTTCTTTCTTTTGCCTGAANTATTTACTTCTGTAAGAGGTATTTTGTAGTTTATGATTTGGACATTAGTTTTTTAACTCTTCAGATTCTTCTTTTTGCTTTATAATATGAATAACATCCAGTTTATACATCTCTTTCCTGTATTTCAATTTTCCTTGGTGTAAGTGTTATATATGTATTGGGGGATCTTCCTGTAAAGGAAAATTCCACTAAAAAAACCTCTTTTCGTAGTCTTAAAACGACTGCCAGCAAATAGAGCTGTTTTAAAGCCCCACGAATTTGAAGGGACAGTCTCACAGCAGTCTTGCACATATTAGTTGTACAGAATATCCTGATGCATTACATTAAGATTTTTATGTCGCCTGAAGTGGCACTGGTTTGTTTGGGTTTATATATATATATTTATTCTTGCTTGGTTTTAATGCGAAGATCTAACTTGCAAGGACCAGACGTGCCATAAATATTTTACCTGCACACTGTATGCCTTCCTGAACCCTGATTCCTCCCTAGTTCTTGGTAAGACACTTGGTTTCTCATTGCTTCCCTCTTCCCATGCCTATCACCTCTCCTCTTATGAGATTCCCGCAGAATTAATCTAGGAAATTCACATAACCCTTGGCCGTTTTCCAGCGTTTATTGTCATTGTCCAATAATTCGACTCTGTATGCACCTGCTATTGTCTCTAAATTGCTGCTTCAGAGAGGTCTTTCCACTACATTAGGGATTTTTGTCACATACTGAGTTAAAAGCCTCTATCAGAGGCTTCTTTACTTCCAGCTTCAGCAGTTCTGTAAAATAATTCAACTTTCTCGTCAATATGCTTATTCCACCAGGGTCGTGCTGAATGCCAATCTAGCCCCAGGAAGCCCTCAGATTTATTAGGTTTGAAACTGCGTGACCATCAGTGTTCTTAATGCACCTTTAAATTTAAGATAGAGTAGGCAGGACTCAGCTAACACATTTGGCATTGCTTTGTGTTAATTGGAGCACAATTACAATTTACAACACAAAATAAAGAAGGAAGCCATAAAAGCCGCCTGATGTTTAAGAAGGACAATGACAAATGCCAGGCACACCCTAGTCATACTCATTACGGGCAGCTGAAAGAGCCTGACCCTAAAAACCTTTAAAAGCAAGAGAAAGAGATGACAATTTGTGCTCCAGCGGGTACACTTCTTATTTATATAAATCAGGCTGAAAGTGGAAAAAAGGAAACTTGAGAGTTATTAAATATCCAGATGGATGTTCTTGGGGTTCCAAGCCCAAGGAAAGTCATATATTCAATTGCCTCCTACCAAAGTCAAACACTGCCTGATACCTGGAGGTATCCTGGAAAAGGCATAT
>VZTM01022852.1:303855-316939 GCA_013400555.1 Jacana jacana
TATCAGCCAGTTTGCCAAGACCAGTATGTAACAGTAACGCAACCAGTGCTTGAGACTGGTCTCAGTGAGTCTCATGGAGTTCTAGCAGTGACAGAAAACAAAAACATAACCTTCCCAATGTGTTTTGTCCCTGGCTCATCTTCACTGTCCTGCAGAGAAAATGTTTTTTACTTTTCCTTTGCACACTTCATTCCAGTATTCATGTTGGTGACAGTTCGTACGGAGTTTTATTCTACACACACACACACACACACACACACACACGTGATGTTTGCCCCTCACATTTTCTCAGATGAGACAACAAAACCAACAAAAAAAACCCCAAACAAACCTCCCTGCTGCATTTAAACAACTTTTGGCTGCTGCTTTTTTCCTTAACGCTGGCTGAAGGATAAAAGGCACTGGCAAAGGTCAGATCCAGAGAGCCTGAAGGGCCTCCGGAATCTACATCAGTGACTTTATTCTCCCAGTCAGAATTTCAGGATCACCAAAGGCCACGTCCAAACGATTTCGCCGTCTGAGACTGGGGCTGCATAACTGAATTTGGACAAAGTTCAGGAGATAAGCTTAAGGGTCCCTTATCAGCTTCAACTAAGCCTAAGTGTTGAACTCCATACTAACAGCCGGTTTTGAATGTCCTGAGGGCAAATGGGGGGTGGGGGGGAGGAAGGAGGAAAACTCTCTGTCCTTGTTTTCTAACACAAATCTTTGTGTTTAAACAGCAGCACCATTCCACAAACACTTAAATCTAGCAGATATTTTTCAGAGTGTGCCTAACGATAGCAGTTCTGGACAAAATGCGGTGGCAACTGCCATTTTCTGCTCAACCCAGTAAAAAGGGAGCGGTGACAAGACAGTGATGGCAGTCGCGCTTCAGACCGACTAACAGCAAGCTGGCATGAGTTAAATTCAATATGAGCCTAGCACAAAGTCTGTTATATGGTTTTGTGGGTTTCAGTACTGACAAGACAACAGTGAAGGTTTTAACAGAATTATGGGTTTGTTTTTTTTCTTCATAGTTTTAAGGGTGAAACTGCGAAAAAGAAAGAAAGAAACAAACAAAANATACAGTGCAGCTTGCGGCATAAAAGGCAGTATATATATGCGTATTAAAGCGATGCCACATCAAATCTGGTGAGTATTCCTCCCAGCAGCTGTTTTGCACAGTAATATCATCACAGCACCCTTTTCAAAAGAGAACATTACTGCCCTATGCTTCTGTTACACAAAAAGCCAACTGCTCTGTTACACTGGAAGCCAACTGCATCCTGGGCTGAATCAAAAGCAGTTTGGCCAGCAGGTCCAGGGAGGTGATTTTGCCCCTCTATTCCGCTCCGCTGAGACCCCACCTGGAGTATTGTGTCAAACTTTGGAGTCCCTCAGCACAGGAAGGACATGGACCTGTTGGAACGAGTCCAGCAGAGGCCACAAAGATGCTCTGAGGGCTGGAGCACCTCTCCCATGGAAACAAGCTGAGAGAGTTGGGGTTGTTCAGCCTGGAGAAGAGAAGGCTCCAGGGAGAGCTTAGACCCACTTCCGGTCCCTAAAGGGGGCCCAGGAGAGATGGGGAAGGACTCTTGATTGTACAAGGGGGAATGGTTTTAAACTGAAAGAGGGGAGATTTAGACTAAGTACTAGGAAGAAATTCTTTAGTGTGAGGGTGGTGAGGCACTGGCACAGGTTGCCCAGAGAAGCTGTGGCTGTTGCATTCCTGGAAATGTTCAAGACCATGTTGGAAGGTGCTTTGAGCAACCTGGCGTGGTGGGAGGTGTCCCTGNAAGAAACAAACAAAAAGACCAAACAGCAAAAAACAAGCAACCACCCAAACTTGAACCCTGTGTGCCAGACTTTCTGAGTATCATTTCATTCTTATAATAACTTCAGCAGACACAGGTGTAGCTTCACAAATAAGAATACTCCCAACTTGACGCAGGAGAGATTACCGTATTTGCAGAATTAACATATTGGCACCTACTCTGGCACGCCTGGCCCTTGCAAGTGAGATCCTTGTGCTGCATCCAGGCAAGGTTTTATATATATATATATATATNGGAGTCCCTCAGCACAGGAAGGACATGGACCTGTTGGAACGAGTCCAGCAGAGGCCACAAAGATGCTCTGAGGGCTGGAGCACCTCTCCCATGGAAACAAGCTGAGAGAGTTGGGGTTGTTCAGCCTGGAGAAGAGAAGGCTCCAGGGAGAGCTTAGACCCACTTCCGGTCCCTAAAGGGGGCCCAGGAGAGATGGGGAAGGACTCTTGATTGTACAAGGGGGAATGGTTTTAAACTGAAAGAGGGGAGATTTAGACTAAGTACTAGGAAGAAATTCTTTAGTGTGAGGGTGGTGAGGCACTGGCACAGGTTGCCCAGAGAAGCTGTGGCTGTTGCATTCCTGGAAATGTTCAAGACCATGTTGGAAGGTGTTTTGAGCAACCTGGTCTGGTGGGAGGTGTCCCTGCCTAGGGCAGTGGGTGTGACTCAATGGTCTTTAAGGTCCCTTCCAACCCCAACCATTCTGTTATTCTGTGGTTCTACGATATAGAAAAACCTCTCAAAGTCTCTTACCCCTGGAAAAATGAACACATTTCTGCAGCAAATACAGATGTGGTCAAAGCATTTACCTGAATCAGGAGGTACAGGGGGATAGAACTTTTCACAGATTATTCCTTATGTGAAAATAGGGCAAAGGAGAATCAGTAACTCTGAGCCATATGATTGGCAGATCTCTGCATGTGCTGAGAACTTCCAGTCACACTGTGGAGCCCAAAACACTCACCAACTTTAAAGCTAAAGTGAAGACCAAATGGAGTTGACACTGACTCTTCTTACATAATGAGTAGGAAAAGGAAAAGATTTCTCCACACATCAGAGTTCTGCGGGAAGAAATGAAGTGTCAGAGAGATTTTGCTGTTCCGTTTGCAAAGCTCCGAGAAAGAAAAGTCATTACAGACATGGAGAGCCACAATTTGATTGGCAGATCCTCAGATCTAGTCATTACTTAATCCCTTCTAATATTTGACTTCTAGAGACATGTCAGAAAAACCTTGAAGTCGGGTGTACCAAACGGAGTGTGGGTTACTGCATTATACACAAAACTTAATTTGCAAAGCTTGCAAAAAACTTCACAGCCTTCGTGTAATGGCAAGGCTTCAATGGCAAGGCAAAGTTAAAATACAGAAATACACTTTGATTATCTTATCTCAACGCATTTTAAGCAGTTATATATGACCATGTTAAGTAATCGAAAGAGTCGCTTACGCTAAACTAGAGACCTATATGGTCATAAGTCTTTGTATGTCTATTTGTATTTCTTTGGCTCTAATGTGCTCACAACAGGAAACTTGTCTGAATTGAAAGAAACCTCAAAGTCTAGACATCTTCCAAGTCTTGTTTAGCTATACATCAATCTTAACATCTATTTTGAAAAAATAATGTAGCCAACCCTAGCATTAGTTACTGTTAGAGACGAGAGTGTTAAGAACAATGATGTTTTTGTCAGACTGCTTTAGTGTAAGAGAAAACTTACAAGTGAAAGCATTTTTTATTCTTTTTTTTTTCAGCTTTACAATACAATTTCTGTCAGTCTAGACAATGGGAAGGGAATTTCATGTCAGGCAAGAGAAAATAACTCTGAGATCAGAACATTCAAAAGCCACGCAGAAGATGTTTTTCTGAGGTCTGTTCAGATTCTGGCCTTGATAACACAGTGCTCACCGCCTGGGAGTCCTGGGTGTCCAACAATTGGCTGCTGCAGGTCAAAGTTCTGCCAAACCTTTTAAAAACCTAAGTAAAATCTATATCCTGGAGAGTGGAAGTTAACCTAGGTTTTAATAGCCCAGCTGTGGGCCATTACCAAACTCTTCAGAGTATTCAAAGGGCCAAAAAGACTGTGGAGAATAACTCTCAAGACTACTGTCATAGAGATGAAAATCTTTTACAGCCTGTCTGTGTGTTCTCTTAAAGTTTATGAGACCAAATTCAAGCTCAGATAAAAGAAAACAGGAATAAGCAATTTGAAATTCTAAGACATGTTCTACGCGACAGAAGAACACTCCAGGTCAGAATATTTGCTCTCATAAAGCCTCTCTACCTTTCTTCAAAATGGTTTTAATCTACCTTCATTCAGAAGAACTTTTTATGGTCTCTGGATGTTTTGCAATACTTAGGAAAAAAACCTTCTACTGTCCCTCATCTTCTGAGGAAGATTCTACATGAGTGATAAAATGCCATCAGGTTCTCTGAGCTACTTCTTGCTACTCCTATCGGTCAGTTTGCTATCAATTGATTAGGACATTTATTCATACTTCTTTTCCTGAGGGGATTGACCTCTGGAACTCTTCCTACCTAGAATTTTCTGTGATAGAAAACAAAACAATACTCCACTTTTCATCTATACTCTAATCCTGAGACAGATGGGAATGCTGAGTTGCTGTGCAAGAGGACTATTTTGCATTTATTCCTGTCTATGGTTATACGTCTTCATGTTCCCATTTTTTTCTCTTGTAAACCTTTCCAATAGTCTCCCTGAGAGACACTATTTTTTTTTCCTTCAGTTTGAACATGTTTACATTGTTCTGAAAATTTATTTCAGTAGAATAACTCTTGATTTACACAAATGTGAGAAGATAATCAAGACTATAAAATAAGCATTACCATCAAAAAAGAAGTTATCTATCACTTTCTAATGCTAACACAGAAGTGTCTTGCAGCACTCTAAAGTTATGATCAATTCATCCTGTTATAGTCTAGTATTGGCATAACTTATACCTCGAGTTCTATAACTATATTGATTAGAGCTAATCAGAGAATTATTTGCTGTAGAACCACTTATTCACTTTTAGTTATTTTAAATTGATCTTTGCTCCACAACAGAAAAACACCTCAGGTTATGAGTACTTTAAAACCAGCCTAAATAAAAATGAGTTTAAAAACCGAATAAAATATAGTTTCTGCTCGGTATATATCATGTGGGATATTTTGATGAATGGCATACTCTTACCATGATCATTAGTGACATTAAGATGACTTCTGCAAGTTCCAGAGCTTCGTAGTCCAACCTAGCACCAGAGTTTACAATTTACAGCTTTGTCACAGGGAAGGGACCCTGACTATTTCTCTTGAGGCTGTTGATGCTGTTTTGAGGGTGTATCCAACTTATTGAATACGTTACTCACCCTTGTAAAACGAGGGTGACTTCGACATGATTTCACCTGGTGAAGTCATTGGAATTATTGCTAGCAAATGCTCAGAAAAAAGTGTTCTCATTTCCACGTTTAACAGTCTCTGAAATGTGATTTTTCTGTCACGCTGTCAGTTTTCTGTCAGAAATTAAAAAGGAACGTAATGAGTTGTTTTATGCTATTAAGAGTCACTTTTGGGCAGTAGTAACGGACTTTAGAGATGGCTTCTTTTTCTTTCTGTACCTGAACTGCTCTGAATACAACCTGGTTTAAATGACAGTTTCAGTTTGCACAAATCTGAGACAAATAGAGGAGAAAAACAGAATCTTACTGCTTAATTTAAGCTGCATACATGGTTTTTCGGTTGTTTTTTTTTAAAATAAAGGACGGTGATATTCTCCCCCACCTGACAGTATTTAGATGGGATAATATGATCTAAAGGGGTTTAAAAATGCTTCCAATGCCTCCAACACATTTTTTCTGAGTCCAATTTCCCTTCAGTTGCTGTTATGACTACCCTTTCATGAAAATATCATACACTTACTAAAGCTTTTCCAGTAACAGGTTTCCTGAAATTGTAAAGTTCCAAATTACTCTCCCATTCGACCTCTTTGACTGACACAGCACCAGAAAGTACCTTAACAATATCCAGTCATTAAATGGGTCGTCAAGGTAATAGTGCAGCGTTGTGGGAACTGATTGGTTATTGTGTTGTGGGGCTGGTTTTGGGAGCCGTCAGTGCCGTCAATTTCAGTAAGGCACCAGGTTTCAAATTTTGAACTCTGCTGGTTAAACAGAGCTGCTGCTGTGAGTCTTTATGAAGGCTGAGCGAGTAGAATCTGCTGATCTGCCAGTTGTTCCAAGAGATTGTGCCCCTGTTGTGAGAATCCTTCTCCTCTCTATGCATGACTGACCTTCCCGTGGGATCCTGGTGTGAGGGGTGAGCGTGGCTGCTGTGCATAGATTGCCAGACCAACTCTAAACACAGGATATAGTAGTCAAGCCTTCTCAATTGCAGGCAGCAATGTTGAATTAGTCAGTTCCCTTTTAAAATCACCCACGCTTTTTGGAAGAACAGGCCCCACGTGACCCATTACCTGATTTCCTAACTAATTTCTGTTATTGTAAACAGCTGTCATTAGCCACATTTATTTATGGAAGGGGTTTTTATACATTTCAGGCAAAATCCATGCCCAGTCATTGCACTAATAATTTTTTACTAGGGTTTTGGTTTGATTTGGTTTGGTTTGGGTTGGGTTGGGACGGGTCGGGTGTTTTTTGGTGAAACAGATAGATAAAGATGAGAACACTGTATCACAAACACTTTCCTTGGAGTGTATTGTCTGGAATGATGGGGAGGGACTCTTTATCAGGAAGGGGAGTCATTGGACAAGGTGTAATGTTTTTAAACTGAAAGAGCAGAGATTTAAATTAGGTACTAGGAAGAAATTCTTTAGTGTGAGGGTGGTGGGAGCCTGGCCCAGGTTGCCCAGAGAAGCTGCAACTGCCCCATCCCTGGAAGGGTTCAAGACCAGGTTGGATGGGGCTTGGAACAACCTGGTCTGGNAACATGGAACAACGGTGGGAGGTGTCCCTGCCCAGGGCAGGGGGGTTGGAACTCAATGATCTTTAAGGTCCCTTCCAACCCGAACCATTCTGTGTTTCTATGTACACCTGGCCAAACGTTTCTGCTTGAGATAGAGATAAAAATTTTGTGTTCAATAATTTTTATTGCAGCTAACCCTCAAAAAATTGCCACACAATTTAAGTATGAATGAATGCGTGTTAATGCATTCCTTCAGTGACACCTCCTTTGTTACAGTTGCTAGACATCAAGTTTTGAGGGTTTTCTTGTTTGTTTGGTTGGTTGGTTTTTCCTGGAAGACCTGAACGGTGCTGATTGTACAGAGTGCAAGAATATCCTCCAGCTCCAGCCTTGGCAGAGTGAAAGATGGTCACGGTTTACACTTGTGGAGTGTTCTTGCATAGCAAATTGTATTCTCAATTATATGTATCTGAACTTTTCATTCCTGTTGCAAAATACAGGTAGCTTCAGGAGAATTAGTGAATCTGGCAAATTATGCATGTTTTGCAAAATTATAAAGTACAATTAAGTGTGTGACCAAAAAGAACTTTTATTTTCCTGGTGGTTTTTGGTTTGGTTTTTTTTCATTAGCATGAATTTTTTCTTCTGTTTACAGTGAAAAATACATCTTAAAGATGTATAATTCCTTAGCTAAAATAAGAAATAGAATCCTCCTGCAGAAATGACAGGAAACTAAGAAAATAAGTTTGAAAAGGATTAGAAATGCCAGCAGAACTTCAAGAAGGAATGAACACATCTCTGCTTGTGTGATTAGCATGTATTATCCCTCATGAATGCAAAGCGTTAACTGATTTCCAGGCAAGAAAGACACATGAGGAGGAACTTAATTGCTTGAGGAGTGAATCCACGGATCTAAACCTGCTTTTAACACTTCTAAGTAAAAGACATAAAACCAGATTAATCAGGCTCAGGGTTTGTTGGGTGTAGAAACTCTCAAATGAATAACAAAACGTCCTGAGAATGAAGGAGTTCTGTTAAGGGTTAGACTGAAACAGAAGCTGTAGTGACAATCTTTCATGCCAAATCCTGGTGCTGAAGAACAGAATCAAAGAGGCTTGATGAATTTTAGTAGAAGAAAGGGAGAAGATATTGAAGAAATTTTGTAAAAGAACAGAAATTCTGTACCATAAGGGTGGTGAGGCACTGGAACAGGTTGCCCAGGAAAGCTGTGGATGCCCCATCCCTGGAGGGGTTTAAGGCCAGGCTGGACAGGCCTTTACCTGGTCTGGTAGGAGGTGTCCTTGCTCAGGGAAGGGGGTGGGACTGGATGGTCTTTAAGGTACCTTCCAACCTGAAACATTCTATGATTCTAAAATCATAACTGGGAACTTTGACTGGATAAACTATGTTCCCGTAACATATCTCTGAAACCTCTCCATTTTTTTGTGGAGAGTAATTTTGATATACAGGATGGAGATTTAAAAGCAGATCATGACATGATTATTTAGATGACCTGTCTCATCTCATTTCATTATGGATTTTTATTTCATGACTTTTCCAGTTTTAAACTTTGTCTGTGTTCTCTTTACTCTTTTTTATCTTCCTCTGTTTTTTAAAATTTTTTAAACTTCAGGTTGTTCCTTATCTTAATTATCTTACGGTTTGTCATTAAGTTACCAGTAAAAGCTTAATGCTCTATTAAGCATCTGTCTGTCTGTCTATCTATCTATCAATCTCTATTTCAGATTCTTTTTTGCATGAAAATCTTTCTATATGCTGATGAAATGACTGCACTTACTTTTCGTGCATGTGATAACTACCTCCGTGAGAAGAATTAAAGGGCCCTCTTCCCTCTCAGTTTGGCCACGAGCTGCAGAATGGAATTGAAATGGCTCTCAGGTGTTACAAGTTTTTCTGGAACTGCTCGGAGCTTAAGGTCAGAATTAAAAGGGAATTGTGGAAGAGCTGGAGGGAAGATCTAACCTTCTTTATCACTTTGTCACATATAATGAAATTTTATTCATCTAATCAATTTTAACTATCTCACATATAATTCTGCACTTATCACCTTCTGTGCTGAGTTGCCAAGCTCTGATCACATTCTGTTTGCCATTTCACATTTCTGTTTACACTCTGCTCTTGAATTAATTCAGCTTAAACTATTTCATATTGTAAATCACCAGGGTGGTACCAACACCTTTGATTTTCAGTGCACATTTACTCCAGTTAAATTAATAGAACAGGTATGGTCCTTCCAGTTCCCACGGTGGAGTTCTGAGCTTTGATAATGAGTACCAGTATAATGACATATCTCAAGGAGCAAAATTACAGCTAAGTAATTTTCTCTTTCGGGCACATTATTGAAATATCTTGAGTTTGAGGAACACTGTCGTTAAACATGCAGATGTGTTACTATGGTGTCACCTCTTCCTTCAAGAGTACCCTTCAGGGGTAACTGCAAAATCTTTTACAGCTTCAATACTGTGTCATTCAATTTCAGAAGCGAAAATTTCAAACAAGTTAAAAAATGAGTGTCAACATCTTCTGAACCTAATTAGAAGAGTTTTAATTTTGTCAAAGTACATTGAATTCAATAATTTATTTTTCTTTTTTGTAGACAAAGTCTATTTTCTTCCTTTAATTCATAGTTTATCACTGTCATTCCTTACATATATATCTCTGTGCTGGGAGTTCCTTCCTTTAATTAATTCAATGCATCTATCTTTAGTTATTTCTCTTACGAAGTCAAGGACTGTGTTAATGACTCTTCTAGAGCAATGTGTCGGTTTTTAAAGTCCATTAACTTTCTATGACTTTCTGCATACTAACACTCATTATTACACTATTTCCCTAGATCTTGAAATCCAATTTAAATTCAAACCATGAAATTTCAGTGATGGAACATGTTTTTTAATTGCTCTGTCTTTCTACGCTCAGTACAGAACTGAGATAAGAAGTTGCAAACTATAATTTTTAAGGTCTCTCACACATTTTCAATGACAAATGATCAACATGAGACAAATTTGGTAGTTACAAGACTCAAAGCTTTCACCAAATAAAGGTTCTTATAGAATTAGTTATTATTTAAGATATATTGCTACTGACATTTTCTTACAGTTATTTCTTCGACATCTTTCCCGGTTCCAAAGGCTATGAGTTGGAATCCCAACAGATTCTGAAAATTTTCCCTGATGTCATATTTTGTCTCTGGTCCACAGAGAATAAATGTCATCTTCCTTCGCAAGCATTCTTGAAGAATGCCACTTTTATTCCTGTCACGTCGGGACTGCATGTGCACATCGCAAGATTTATCATGTGAAGGGCAAGAAGGAAAATCTAAATGAGCTTTAGATCCTTATTTCAAGGTCCTGCTGATGGCAGCTTCGATAAGCTTCAGTCTCTATATGAGGACCTGATCTGGCCACAGAACAATGCTCTCCTAGGTCTTGACCAGAAAGAAACCCAAAGGATGTGTTCCAGATAAGAGCTGAAGTGTGACAGCGTGTCCTCTAGTCTATTTTTAGTGGTAACCAGAATGACAGGCTACGCACAACATGTACTTGCAGGTGAGCTTAGATGCAACCGAGGAGTGCAGTAATTGGCACTTAAATTCCAGATAAATTCTAGCCTTCAACAGTGACAGCTGATGCAACTATAAAAATTCCACAGAAAATTTAAGTAAAGCACCATACAAACCCCACATAAATTAACCTACAGGAAAAGCCCAGGGCATGGGGAAGCCTCAGTCCCAGTGATTTTAGTTATAGCAGGATTGAGTGAGGCAGTCACAGAGTTCTGAGCTACAGATTTGCTATCTGTCTTAATTTCCTCATGAACAGTCACTGCAACCTATCAAGACTTCAAAGCTTAGCAGAAATTGCTTCATTTTAACCCAAGTGATTGCTGAACTGAAACCATTTCCATACCGAAACCATATTCTTATACGAAAAAACAGTTTGAAGAAATCTGGGGGTTTTTGATTGTTTTTAGTAAAAAGCAATGCATTTTCTGTTACTTTAAAAAGAAAGCCTAGTTGAACTGGATGTGGATCTAGCTGCAGGGAGATACCTCTAGTCTGTTGTTTTCACTATGTTCAGGACCTTTATTTTAGTTTTTTTCCTGGTATGAAAGAAATTAGGTAGAATCTGCACCATTGCACCACATCAAGGAAAGTGTTAGTGCCACAGAAAGAGAGTTAAAATCGTCAGATAATGGAAATGGGTAAGTTCCAAACATTTCCCCAGTAAAAATGGTTTTGTAGCATTCACTTTCAAACCATCTCTAAATCAAGTGCAGAGCTACTGCCCAAGTTGTCGCCACTTTCATTAAGATCTAGCTTTATTACACTGATGTGCCAGGAGCAATAGGATCTGCCAAAATAGAGCTCCTAGTTAAATCCACGCTTGAACTACAGTTGCCCTGAAATTAAAACAGGAAAACAAAAACAACCCTGTAATTAATATGTCAGATCTTATTAGGTCTTGAAAACTGGCTGTACTTCATTTCAAGGCTGGGAAAAATGATGAGAATTATCTATATTCAGATAAATGCCCATGAGTTCCTTTTTTTTCTCATATGATTTCAGTATAATGATACATTTCACTTTTTGCCGGGGATACAAGCAGGGCAACTAATCAGAATTGGCATCAGTATGTAACTGGTCTTGTATGAACCTCTTTTTTTTAAAATGAGCCCCTCCATTCCATTTAAATCATTGCAGCTTAAACTATTATTCTCTATTTAGAAGGTGTACGTTTACATTTTCCTTTAGTTGTACACTAAATTACAGCTTCTATAATAAAAGCAAGAGCAGCAGAGCGTACTGCTTACTCCAAGTAGTGGTGCTAACCTTTGATTGACTCCTACTTGGATGGCTGGAAATTCTCAGCTGCCTGTATTTGCTCTCAAATGGACAATTGGTTCATCTTCTGGATACCAGTTTAGTGTATTGGATCTAGGTCCTCCTTAAAAGGAGGTCCTTCTGTTGGGTCTTGCAGGGACGTTAGCACATCATCTCCATGTGTCCTCAGTATCTCTGGATAAAACCATGCGTCTGGCCTGTTGATGTAAAGAGGTATTAGAGAGTTTTACTTCACTTACAGACTAAAATACTTCCTTAATAATGCTGCTGTAAACCCACAACTGCAGGTGTCAAAAACTGAGGATTTAGACCAATCTTGAGAAAAGTAATTTCTTTTACAACATTAAAAATTATACACATAAACTTACAAAAATTTTAATTAAAATTTTATAAACTGAAAGAATGAATATTTTCTGACCTTGTATTCAATTTGATCCAATCTGATATTAAAAGAGATAATTTTGAAACATTTATTACTGCCATTTAAATAGACACAGATATTACCTCCATTCATTTGTTTGTTGAATAATGAAAGCCAGAAATGTTGAGTTGTGACCGTGTTAAGGGTTCGATCAAGATTCCCACTAAACCTCTCAGCCATGCTTTGCCTTTATGTAAGCATAAAACCACATGTAAATTAAACTCAAACATTACAGCCAACCAACCAAACACCCTCCCGTGCCCATCAAACTAAAAGAAATATAAAGGCCACTTCTTGTAGATTGTATCCATTTTCTACTATGAAGCCCCAGGAAAGATTCCCACTAATAAGGAAGACTATTGCTCAAAATAACTCTCTTCTGAAACAGCTTCCATCCGCACCAAATCCTGCATTTACTAGTTGAGACATCCAAGATAAAAAGATGTTTTTAACTGTAGTCTGATATTTCAGACACATTATTATTTCTAACAGCAAGAGAGCGCATTGCTGGTTTTCAGATTATCTTTTCATTGCCTGTCATGATCACCGGCTCATCACAAATGGATATGGAAACTTATCTAGCCTCTTTGCCCATAATTCCTCAAAAACATACCAATAATGGTAGTAAAGCTGAAGTAACCTTTAAGCCACTTGCTTTTCTGGTGGCCAAAATTTTGGCTTATGCTTTAGTGCTGTTTTATATGACTCCTCAGGACTCCCTAACAAGACACAGAATTAACAGAATCTTCATGACCAGAAGGGACCTCTCAGATCATCAAGTCCAACCATACAGACATATGCACAAACACACAAAACCAAACAAAAAAAACCCCTACAAAACAAATCACCAACCCCAACAACCTCAAGCACTAGAGCATGCCCTGAAGTCCAACATCTACACATTTCTTAAATGTCTCCAGGATTGATGACTCTACCACCTCCCTGGGCAGGCTCTTCCAGTGTCTGACCACCCTCTCAGTAAAGTCATTCTTCCTAATATCTAATCTAAACCTCCTCTGCCCCAGCTTCAGACCATTTCCTCTGGTCCTGTCATTATTCCCTTGGGAGAAAAGGCCA
>VZTM01022852.1:322277-363253 GCA_013400555.1 Jacana jacana
TAAGAGGAGTGGGAGTTTTCCTTTTTTTTTTTTTTTTTCCTGCATCACCCACATAAGAAAAAAAATAATCTATGTTTTTCAGCATTCTATTTTCATTCATCCAGCAGCACCCTGCTGGAGTTTGTTTCTCCGTCATGCAGTCAAATCTCCTCTCCCCCGCCGTTTTTGTAATTCTTTTGCACACAAAAAGTCAAAACAGAAGAAGGAATATTTTAAGCTACATCAGTAGTCCATACTTCTTATAATTTCAGGTGAAAGCATTCAAGCTGATTGATTCACTAGGATAAATATATAATCATGTACGCTATTATCCTTGGATCCCTATGACGGCAGCAAAAGAGAGCTGGGGGAGTGATAGATGTGATAGATTTGCAGTGGGAGGATGAAGTGATGCAACGTCTCAGAGCTTCCAGAGAGGCTCAATTTGAACAGAAGTAATGAGACGATGCAAAGGACCAGAGGAATAAGACAAGGAGATCAGGAAAACAGTGGAGAACGTAGCTGTGAGGCAGAAACAGTGGAAGAAATGAGCTGGGACAAGAGAAGAAAGATCTAGCAGGTAAAGAGTAAGGAATAAATATGAGTCTAGATGGCAAAGGAAGGAACACAGATGAACTTAGATGAGTTGGAATTGTTGATTCAGCCAGTGAGGCAGCAGGGAAATGGAAGGTTTGTGAAAAATGATGGAGAATGCAAAGCATGCACCCATATCAGAAATGTAGGAAGCAGGTAAGCCTAAGAGAAAGTGATGGGGCAGAGTGTCTCAGAGAACTACATAATCACAGAATCATGGAACGGTTTGGGTTGGAAGGGACCTTAAAGATTATCACGTGTTGTGGAAGTATGTAAGCTTCAGCAGTTCAAAACAGCATATCTGGAGTTATACACTAATTTTGAACTTATTTCATACAGTTGAAGAGAAAAAAGGAAAAAAAATAAAAGTAGGTTAAGACCCCATTCTCAAAGATTCTTTTGGGTCCCCTAAAAATAATTACAAGTTATTGCAAATATATTTAAAAAGACTTATGTATTTAAAAAGATCAATTTCCCAAAGTCATTTCCCAAAGTCATGCACAAGCAAAATTCCAAAAAATACCTTTAGATGGGAAACTTCAACCAGCTGAGTAGAAATCACGCGTTTCTCCCTCCCTGAAAAAAAATAAATCAGTACATAGACCATACATGATAGAGGCTGTACAAATAAAATGCAATTTATGCCATCAGTTTGGCAGCTAGATTTTTATATTTTTTTGGATTTTGCTACAATTGGATTCCCTTGACTTCAGTGAACACGTTTCCCTACAGAGGAAATGAACAACACAGTCATAAAATAAATGTTTCATGAATTGTTCCTTTTAAAATAAGATAATACTACTTTACATCAACAAATTCAGTTATATACAAATAGAAATATACTGCACATAGCTAATTTATCTGTTTCTGCATTAATATTCAGATGTCACTCATTTTGTAATTTATAAGTTCATACTTTGTTGTCATTTTTACTTCTGAAGTCATGATGTCTACAGTCATGCTGCCATAATGTTCCTACTCTTGCTGAAGTGACAGCTTTTGGGTTTTGGGTTTTTTTTTGCTTCAGAAGGTAACCAAGTGGAGTGGCACAAAATAAGTCAGAACACATCAATTGAGATGACATCAGCTGCAAGGTATAAAGCAATTGATTGAATCCCTGATATTTTAGTTTTCAAATCCTGTTGAAGAAGATTCAATGAGACTATTATTCAGACAAACCTTCTGTTTGACCTTTGACTTGGAATCAAGCACAATCACTGAAAAGTTCTGCAGGGGAGGAAAACTACGGAGGTTTATTAGCACACTTTGTACTTCCAGTTGATTTTTACTTCATTTTTATTCCAGAACAAGGAACAAATATCCTTTGTGTCTAACACTCCTGACTGATGAAAGATTTCTATCATATTGGGATTTTTTTTGGACTTACAGGACACAAACTGACCTGACCTGCACTGTGCATTAGTCATTGCATAAATGACTTTTAAGTGCATAAAATATACAGGGAACATTTATTCTATTATTACACGAAGTGTCAAATTTCATAGCAATTATAGAATTATAATCACAGAACCAAACAGATACAGTGAGACCCATTCTTATTTGTTTTTTACAATAAACATTTCCTTGATGAAGATTTCAGTAAACTTCTTAATAGAAATGTTAAATTGTAACCTGCAATCCTTTGTTTCTGAGTTGTGTAACTGCTGTAAAGCTAAAACAAGAGAAGTGCTTCCTTCTGAAGTCTGAATATTTTTTTATGTCTATCCAAATATTCGAAAGCTCTTGCTGTAACAAAAAAGCAGACGTGCCTGCACACAGATGTGTTGGACAAACACATCTATATTACGGTTTGGGTCAATTTTAACAGCAATTAAAGAACGTTGCTGGATTTCTTGTCTGAGAAACAAAGTTGGTGATTTCAGCTGAATTTTAGTAAATGACAGACTATGTCATAAGATTACCAACCAAACAAGGACTATGTTAAACCTGTGAAACATCAGGAATAGAAAGAGGTGATTTTTTTTTCAGCCCTGAAGATGACCCCACTAATAGACACAGAGAGGTTGTGCTCTAATCATAGAATCATAGAACGGTTAGAGTTGGAAGGGACCTTAAAGATCATCAAGTTCCAACCACCCCGCCCTGGGTAGGGACACCTCCCACCAGACCAGGCTGCTCAAAGCCCCATCCAGCCTGGTCTTGAACCCCTCCAGGGATGGGGCTTCCACAACTTCTCTGGGCAACCTGGACCAGGCTCTCACAACCCTCACCGGAAAGAATTTCTTTCTAGTATCTAACCTAAATCTCCCCTCTTTCAATTTAAAACCATTACCCCACATCCTATCACTATACTCCCTGACAAAGAGTTCCTTATCTCTTTGAACCAAATTTGTGCCCAAGAGTGCATTCTATCCTAAGCCTCTCAATATGGACTGTTAGACACAGCATCTAACAATCATAACCTTTTTTCCAATTAATCTTCCTAAAGATTTTGACTCCCTTTTAATCTTGTTTTACCTTTGTACTTTTATCTCTCTCCATATTAACAGAAGATAGCATTTCTTGGTCTGAAACTGAGAACTAAGACAAGTTTGTAAGATCCTTTATCTTGAAGATGTGCCCTAGTTTATCCCAACTCTATATCAGAATAAGAACAGGGCACAGGACACACCCCAAACTCTATCCTCATTGGAAAGAAAACTCGAGTGTGCAACCTAGACAGGAAACGGGGCATGTTCCATCAAAGCCTTTAATTTCTCAGTTGCAAATATATGATATCATGGTGTTGTACATTTTTATCTGCATTCCTTTTCTTCCTCTTTGAGCAAGCTTTCCATTTGACCTCTAAAAGGTCAAAGTTTTAGCTGCAACAGTCTTCTTGACTTTCCGAGGAAGACATGCAAGGGACTTTTGGACCACTGTGGTTTCTTTTTGAGTTATGACACACATTCAAACTGGGCTTCTAATATGGCATTTATAGCAGTCCTCATGCTGCACACAGGCTTTTTTGAACAACTCCATTCTGTCTTTGAAAATTTCTCTTTCTTTACAGTTCCCTTTCTTGAAATCAAGTATCAATTTGCTTGATTTATTGGTCTCGCTCTCTCCCACTCCACTCTTAAAAATAATTGCACTGTGGTTTCTATTACAGAGCAGCTCTCCCACTGATCCTTCTTGGCCCAGGTCCTGTGCATCTCTCAGGCCAAAAGTTCCAAATAGTCTCTTTTTCTGTGAGCTCTAAGACAAATTCTTGCAGTAAACAGTCATTTACTGAGTCTGAATTCTTTATCTCTGCATCACTCCGTTGTAAGGCATTGATTGAGTCTACCGCAATAGCTGAAACCTTGCACTATCACTCTTTCTCTGATACTTGTAGCTTGTCCAATCTCATTTCACATTTTCTGATCATTATTTTCATCCTGATAGTAAGGAGATAGTGCGACCCCCAGACGACCTTTACCATTAGGAACTGGGGCATCCACCCAAAAGGTCACCTGAGGGCTTCTCCTTTCATCCAACCCCATTCCACAGCTTAGATATAATCTTTGGCTGACAGTGCCGCTCTTGCACCAGTATGTCCAAGTTGATTCTTAAAAAAATTGGTATTCTGGTACCAGTGTACCTGATTGGCTGTCCTTCCATTAGGTCACCCTGCTGTCCATTATTATCAGGTTGTCTTTTGGTGCCCGCATTGTATGTAGGTGACAAGGTGTTTGGAGTGCGGTGGGCATGTGTTAGAGGGCTGGAAGGAACACGCAGGAATTTGTGAGTGACACTACACCCTCCAAAACTGTGCTGGAAAGATCAACAGATGAAAAAATTCACTTTGTTAGATTTTCTCAGAAAACAGCAATAACTCCTTTTCAGGGATATTACAATACTATACTCCAAATTTTCTTTGCAAAGTGAGAAAAACTTTACCAGTGGCTAAAAATTAAGTAAACTCTTCTATGTAACCAGGTGTATATTTACTAAAAAGTATATGCAGACCAACCCAGAAATAGATCACATCCAGAATGGTAAGATAATGTGTTTAAAAACCTTTAAAAACGGTAGGGGAAGAGTAGTATTCAATGATAAATATAGCTCAAGCCTTTTTGAGTCTAAGTGAGAAGTGAAGAAACATTTAGTTATAAAAAGTAATGATTTTAAGAGAGTAAAAAGCTAAGAAGATGCTTTTTCAAGGTGTCTGAAAAAGAAAACTTTTTTTTTCAGTCTAGATCAATACTGTCCTTCTCTTGATGCCAACTTTATTACTCTTTTTCACTTTGTAACTTCTATTTATACCGAGTCCTTTGAGTCCTAAACTGCTTTTTCTGCATGTCTAGCTTCCTGTTATAAAACCGTTCTCTCTCAGTACTTTGACAGCACATCAACCAACAAATCTCACTTGTGACAAACTCTAATGATTGAAGCACATATCTTGATTCCTCTCAGTACCTCAATACATTTCTGATTCAATACAGACTTTACTGTTATTAGCTCATCTTTCCTTTTACTGTCTCTTTTCATCCATCAAGCATAAAATACATGTCACTCCTACAATCATCAGATTTTAAAAGCTAGGGGGGGGTGGGGGGGAGGAAGGGAGGGGGAGCAGAGCAAGAATAACAATATTAGCTTTATTTTCTAGACTATCTTTTCAATAAGTTGGCTTAGCAAGCACTAGTTTGTTTTGATTTGGTCAGTCTTCCACCAGAAAATCATTATGCTAGTTTTAGCATTACTCGAGAAAACTATAAGACAACAAATTGCTTATAAAATGACCCATCATTAGGGCTGTGCGTTATCCAAATATTGGAACAACTGGTGTAACAATTCTGTATTTACAAATGTACTTATATACCTGTTGTGGTAGATTTCTTTGACACTTTTTTGACAGTACAATTGCATCATGCGTGACAGTTATCTCAACCTTAACTTAGGGAAGGTCATATTCATGTTTTCAGTGCAGGTATTTACATCGGACGTTTAGCCATTGTATTCTTGGTTGGGGTTTTTTGTGTTTTAATATCATATCGAAACTGAACTATACATCTGTATAGTTCTGTTCTGTGCTGCCATATAAGCACTGAACTAATGTTGAACAGATTTTTGGATAGACACATTTTTCCACATGGATGTTTGATTTTTTTGCAAGGAAGGAATAGATGCTGAAGGATGGTTGTCAGTTTAAGCTTTTAATAGCTATTCTCCTTGTCTATTTGATTTGATTAGTTGAGCCAGACAAAAGGCAGTGGTTGTGAATCTACCAGGACAAACCTAGAAAACTATAAATATTGTTGTCAGAAACTGAACATAAGAGAAAGGTCAAAAAGTGAGGGACACATCATTCAGAGCTTGGAAACCATCACTTTCCATCCATTCAGATGGATGGAAACCATGATCCACACCACCAAACTATAGGAAGAAATTCATGAACTTTGCACGCTCCCTCTCCGAATAGATTAATTGGTCACGGTAAATCAAAACTGAGAAATATTAATAGTTTGCTTAGAGACAAAGATTTTAATTAAATTAGTCAAAAATTAACATTATCTTGTTCTGTTTTGTTTCAAGCCACAGTTAAAAAAGAAATAGGGTCTTCATTCACAATGCAGTGAGGTTTTGTTAACAATGTGCCCTCATGGCAAAGCCTACCAACAACCTCCAGGACTGCATAAAGAAGAGCACTGCCAGCAGGTTGAAAGAGGTGATATTTCCCTCTTCTCAGTACTGGTGAGACATCTCTGGAGCACTGCATCCAGGTCTGGGTTGCCCAGAACAAGAGAGCTGAAGCACAGGTCTTATGAGGAGTGGCTGAGGGAGCTGGGAGTGTTCAGCCTGGAGAAAAGAAGGCTGAGGGGAGACCTTCTCGCTCTCTACAACCAAGAGGAAACAGCCTCCAGCTGTGCCAGGGGAGGAGGTTTTGATTGAATATTAGGAAAAAAAATTTACACTGAAATGTTTATCAGGCACTGGACCAGGCTGCCCAGAGAAATGGTAGAGTCACCATACCTAGAGGTACTTAAAAGACAGGTAAACATGGTATTGAGGGGCATGGGTTACTGATGGTTTTGTCAGTGCTGGGTTGATGGTTGGACTCAGTGAACTGAAAGGTCCCTTCCAACCTCAGCAATTCTATGATTCTACAGTCTTCCATACAAGAAGAAGCTAAGACAGATGGAACTGTTTCTTCAGGAGGAAAAAATGTCCAGGGAGATCTTCTCAGTGTGTAAAACTAATCAAGCAACCTGCCCTACCTGATCCATCTTCAAGCAGAGAAGGCGGTATCCAAGTGTTCCTCTCGAACTCAGATTCTGTAGAGTCACCATCTTCCAAATATAGCTGTGAGCTAAAAACATATTGGTAATTGTATTATAATGTGGAGTTGATACAAGTTTTTCTGTATACAGTGAGATGACAGTGGATATTCTGTGGTCTACCACAGAATTCTTTGAACATAATTACTTCCCAAAAGGTATTAATTATATATATATATATAAATTGGAGGAGTAGAAACCAAGAATCTAGAAGTGGTAATCTGTTTTTTTCACCAGACCTCTTGAGTACAAAACAATGGGCAGTCAGATAACATTGGTGCCAACAAGCTTTACATTCAAAGGAAAAGCAAATGGAATAACATACTTTGTAAGGTGGAGCGGGTCACTAAAACACCCCAGATGAATTTTATCTTTTGCTTGCAAAGTTCAAGATCAACACCATCATTTATTTGTCTGACATCCTAATAGAGCTTTTGTTGGAGGAATTCGTCAAGATAATGCATCGAGCACACTCCGAAGCAGTAAGCCTGCAACACAGTTTCCTAAGATAAACCTCTATATCCTACAGAATAGTAGTGATCCATTACCATCAGTCACATGCAGCACACACACAAGGTTCTACACCGAAGAATACAATATTGGACTAGTGCCACAAGATTTCTTATTCCAGAGTTTATAGGCAAGACTCTGCGCATGCTAAACGTGGCCTATATTTAATCTGTTCTTCTGGAAAAAAATGCCACATCAGGATTTATCGGCAGCAGAAATTATTCAAATTTTACATGAAGACAAAAAGATTCTTTTCTTGAAGAAAATAGCACTCAGTTTCTCCGATTGCAGAAAAAATATAAATTATATAAATATTATATATAATATAGATTATATATATTATAATATATATGTGATATATATTATAAATATAAAATATAACTTATTTTTTGGCCCCTTTTATCATCGTACCCCACACTGGCCCATTAGTACCTGCAAGACGGGGATGGGACATGGTGGTGGCATGAAATCATTCACAGATTCTTCTGGAAGTTTGGGTCCATGCTATGAAGAGCAAGTGGCTTGGACTGGCAGAAAATGACATTTTGTATATTAAAACCCCCTGAACTTTTGTATAATCAGTGCATGGTTTGTTTCTACAACATCATAGCAACTAAGTTAGGCTGAACAGTAGGAAAGAATTTTTCCCAGCAAGAGTGGTCAGAGCCTGGACTGGGCTGCCCAGGGAGGTGGTGGAGTCCCCATCCCTGACTGTGTTTCAGAGTAGATTAGATGTGGTGTTGGGGGATCTGGTGTAGGGGAGAACTTTGTAGAGTGGGGCTGATGGTCGGACTGGATGATCCCAAGGGTCTCTTCCAACCTGAATGATTCTATGATTCTAAGTTACTAACAAATTAATGACTCTTATATTTTCATAGATAAAATAAAGGTTGTAAACACAAATACTCAGGAAAAAATACTGCTAATTCACGTTTTAAGCATTTAGCTTGGATGAATTCCAAAACAAATACTCACACAATTTCTAATCAGTAAAAGCCCATCAGCCAAATTTCTAATACAGTTAATATTGCTTTCATGGGGGTCTAGCTGCAAAAGGAGCTGCATTTCAAAGCTAATTTACACACTGCTATAGGGAATTTGAAAAAAATCTTTTTGGTCCCTTCAGGGTGAAAGCTACAATATAATAAGTTTGGTTTGTTTTTTTTTTTTCATATTTACAATAGCAGCACTGTGGGCTTGGTAACTTAATACTCATTTTAACAAAGTGTGTTGGCACATATTTCCCAAAGAGACTTAAATAACACCAAAACGTTGTTCCAGCATCTCAGGTATATCTGTGTGCACCTTACAGGATTCTGTTGAAGATTTACAAATTGTCCATGAAAAGAGATTTGGAAGAATTCTATTTAGGTAACACGAAACTTCTATCTTAAGCTGGAAAATTAAGGACAGAGCTACGCTTCATATTTAATTTATTTGTAGTATACTGCTTTTGTTCTTTTTTAAATTTTTTAAAACATGGATCTAGTATGTGACATATGTAATATAAATGACATTTATAATCCACATGCAGAAGATTGGAAAGCATTTGGAGTTTAGGTTTGTAGGCTTTGTAGTATCAAAGGTGGGAAATATTCTATCTATAGAATGATAGACAGTTTCACTGAGCCATTCAACACCAAAAGCCATAAACAAGAATCCATGGCTGAACACCATCCAGTCAGCAATCAGTCAATAGTTCATAGAATCACAGAATGGTTAGAGTTGGAAGGGACATTAAAGATCATCCAGTTCCAAGCCCCCTGCCCTCGGCAGAGACAACTCCCACCAGACCAGGCTGCTCAAAGCCCCATCCAACTGGATCTTGAACATCTCCAGGGATGGAGCTTCCACAGCTTCTCTGGGCAACCTGTTTGAGGGTCTCACCACCCTTACAGCAAGAATTTCTTTCTAGTATCTAATCTAAATCTCCTCTCTTTCAATTTAAAGCCATTACCCCTTGTCCTGTCACTCCACTCCCTGACAAAGAGTCCCTCTCCATCTCTCCTGCAGCTCCCTTCAGATACTGGTAGGCTGCTCTAAAGGTCTCCCTGGAGCCTTCTCTTCTCCAGGCTGAGCAAGCTCATCTCTCTCAGCCTGTCTTCATAGGAGAGGTGCAAACTCTTATAGCTCCCAAACTATTAAAGTACTTCTGAAATCATCTGACTGTTCTAGACCAAAATGCAAAAAAGCCTTTCATTAAGGATTCAAAAAAAAGCACAACAAAAAAGGAAGTGCCAGATTGGTATAGAAGTAAGATTGTGACCTGCAGGAGTGGTTTCTTGGTTTATCTCAAGCTGTAACAGAAAGTGGGACTCTGCTCTTTTTTATCGGTTGCCCTGGATGCGTTTGTCCCTGAGGTGAAGCAGGAAGGCGTTCGCGCCAAATGTTGAAGGAGAGCATCATGTGCATAAAACATGAGCCAAGCAATCCAATGAGAGGACAACCTTTTTGCCCAGGTTCTCAAGTCACGCTGGCAGGGTCAAGATCTGCGGAATGTAAGATACTGCTTTTATTGTACTTCATGTTATTAACCTGTGGGTGGATTTAAAGTATAGTGAATACCTTCTCAACTGTTCCACAGCAACATTTTTATAATAAAAAATAAAAAAAAAAAAGAAAAGAAAAAAGCAAGAGAGACTATTTGATTTGTGATATCAGCACTGTCGTCTTTATCTTATTTTCTTCCCAGTAGAAATATAAGCTATAAAAAGAAGTGGGTTTATTTATTTCTATATCTACTGATTCAATTCTAATGTGTTTATCTACGCCTTTGGTCCAAAAGCTCTCAAACCATCACAGAAAGCAGATAGATGTATCATTTAAAGCAAGTTGCTCAAGAAATAATTGCAATAAGGTGTTGGGGGACAACAATGGAGATTAATAATTTGGTTTATTTTTTTGTGCTGTGAGACAATTGGCTTTTTTTTTTTTTCTATGACAGAGAGATGCTGGTTCTCTGCTGTTTCCTACAAAACATTTTAATTGGCATTTCTACATCCAGAAACACCTTTTGCTCTACATGGAATATCAGATGGCTGCGTGTCCATTTATATACAGGCACATGGGAGAAAGACACATCCTCCTCCTCCTCCTAAACTCTATGGAAATCAGCATGATCAGCATGTCCCATATTAACACAGGGAGCTTAATGATCTTGAAGTCTGCGCCTTTACTAGATAAGAGAGGAAAAAAGGATTGGCTTGCTGCTGCTGTTGTTGTTTTTTTACGTTGTTGTTTCAATGGATGGCCTGGAACTCATTTGTTAATGACCATGCAAATATTCAGCACATTTGTAAAGATTTAAATTATTTCTCCTCATGCATATTTATGCATGCATGTGTACTTTGCGACTCATTAAAGCAGTTCACAAAGAAGATTCTGTAACAAGCATCCCACTTCCAGCATTGCCCTGGAAAATATATTTAGTCAGGGCAAAATTCAGGAAGATACTTATACATCCCTAATTTTAAACGTATAAACAATCGCTTTTACTTCCCACCACACACCTGGACTAACCCTCAAATCTAGAGTTGGAGTTGGGTGCAGTTCTTGATCTCCTGTCACTAAGTCCTACCACTTCATAAAGTTGAAGATCATTTTAATTTACAAATAATGATATTATAAAAAAAAAGTCAATAAAGGCTTGTGGGTTGACCCTTAGTTAAGCATCAACATGGCTGCTCGCTCATTCACTGCCACCCTGGTGGGATGGAGGATAGAACAAGAAGAGAAAACATGAGAAAATTTGAGATTTGAGATAAAGACAGTATAATGAGTGAAGAAAAGAGGAAATAAAATAAAAGCAACGCGAAGGCAATCATTCACCAGCTCCTATAAGCAGACTGACACCCCCATCATGCCTCTGAACAAAAGATAGTTCTGGTGGTCATTAAGAATATGCAATACCTACCTTATTTTGGTATTTAAAAAATAAAAAGAGGAAAAAAACAGAGACAAAAAGCTGAAGGGGAAAGAAAGGGAAGAGAAATTATATAAATTACTAAGATAGGTCTCAGGATTCACTCTGTAAGAAACAAATCGCTTAAAAGCAGAGGATACGGATGCAAACTGAGGAATGAAACGAGACACGAAATTTACACTGGGTAATGTCTCAAACACTGAATTAGTCCTATTGAAGACCACACAACTAACTCAGAACTGAAGTGCTCTGCAGCATGTTCACAAGGTGGTGATGAATTACACATAAAAGACAGCACTGAAAAATTTAGTACGCTTCAAAGGTCAGCTTTCAGCACCGTTCTCTACAAAACCCCTGCTAAATTTTAGAGGCATTTGCAGAGCTAGTTGTGATTCCCCGCAGCCCTAAGAAGGAACGCACACAAAGGTCTTACGATTTCTCAACACAATAGTTAGGCACCAAGGAATGTCTACAAAGCCTGGCTATCGGCTCCTCCACAGTGACATGATGCTGCGGTTGAACCTCAAGTCCTTGGGCATTTTACGAAAATCATAAACTCTTAAGTTTAATAGACTTTGAATAATTGATTCCTACATAGTTCCTTAGTAGATTTATCAAGTCTCATCTTAAAAAAAATAAGTGTGATTTACCAGCAATTTTTGTAACTGAGATAATCTTTCACAAATTATGAATTAGAAGTCTGTTACCTTCTTTAGAGATGAGTTATAAAGGTGTCTCCGTCACCTGATGACGAATATATGTTCTTCCGTTCCTTCCAAATGAGCACCTGATTTAGAGCAGGCACTAATATGATTTTTTTTTCCTAAATGTGATACTTTATGTCTTGTAGTAGTACTATGTTTTTCACTTCTTCCTATATAATATTCCCTCTATATTATCTCTTCTACAGTCGTTTGTGTTGCTAGAAGGCCAGATAGTTTTGCTTCATCAACAGCTTTCATCATCGCATTCCTGCTTTTAATACCAATGTGATCAACCTGGAAAGATTCCCATCGATTTCAACACGCTTTGCCCCATTCTCCAAAGATACAAAAAATGATACGCTGAATGTGACACAGCGCTTTTTACTACTAGCTGGTACTCATTACCCCTACTCCTTTGCCATCCACTTTCCTCAAAGACATATAAAATCTACTAAAAAGAATTCATAATTCAGTAAAGTACACGTGGTTATTTCATGTTTAGTTAGATGATGGCCTAGTCAGCATGGGTTTACGAAAGGCATGTCCTGCCTGACGAACCTGATCTCCTTCTATGAGGGATCTAGTGTTGAGGGATCTAGTGTAGGGGAGAACTTGTAGAGTAGGGCTGATGGTTGGACTTGATGATCCCAGGGGTCTCTTCCAACCTAAATGATTCTATGATTCTATGATTCTATGATGCTTCATTGTTTCCAGTTTAAATTATTTTTATTAAAAAAAAAATGTTTTTTGTTACTTTGCTTTATGAACCATCATGTAACACCTGCAAACTCACCTTGAAAGTTCGAGTAATATTTTGTGTCAATGTAAACATTGAATGAGAGTGATGAAATGCTTAAATTTCATCTGTGAATATTCTGAAAGATTCTTTTCTAATAAATTAACGTTAAACTATAAACTGAGGAAAAGGTGCTAACCGAAATAGCTAGGTCCTCTTAAATTCCTCATAAATTGGAAAGGAGTGAAGAAATTCTTCTAATTAATATTCAGCTCCTATTTAAGCAGAAAGCTGAATTACGGTACCGCTCGTCTCAAAGGACCAGCCTAGTTTACTCACACTATCTCAACTCTTTCAAAAAACCAACTGAAGCGGAGCAGCCTTTGTTGTCAACTTCGACAACTTCTTCCTCCAACCTATTTAAACACAAATAATATGCACAAAGAGAAAGATAACTAAGATAAAACACCCCAAAGATAACAACACCATCCGGCTGTTTAAAACTTCGGATTACCTTTGAAACAAACAATGTAATTGATCGGGTCCTTTAGAACCTCTCTAATTAAAAGACTCTCACCAAATATATTGCATTTCCAGTAATATAGACCCATAATAGCAAGCAGACCTGAGAAACATGATGCAGAGTTAATCACTTAAGATTGTCTTTTTTTAGAACCTCTACTTATCATTTTTTTCTTCTTACTTTTCTCTTCAGTTGGAAACATGAACCCAAAAACTGCCAAAAATTGAAGTACTGAATTTTTCATAACAACAAATATGATAAAAGTGCCCAAATCAGAAATATCCCATTTTTTTTTTCAGAAGTCTAACATTTAGCAGCGTGGGATTGACAAGTGTTTTGTCTGAGTGACAGAAAGGCAGCTCAGATCCCAGGTGAGCTTCATACAGCAAATATCCCATGCTGAGCCTGTGCAAGCAGTTTTTCCTTAGATCAATACTGCTCCTCTTGCTGACTTAGTGTTTCAGTTTGTGCCTGGTGTTTCTCATCCTCCCACAATGCACCATGATGAATAGCCTTGGTCTGTCTTTTTGATAACTATCTGTGGATTCTGGGAGGCTGCTTTCAGGTTCTCCTGAAGCCATGTCTTCTCCAGGCTGAAGAAGACCAGCTTCTCACATGACACATGCCCTGGTCCTCATCATCCTGGGGACCCTTTCCTAAAAGTGCAATAGTTTATAAGCATCTTTCCTCTGTTGGCAGGCCTAAAAACGGATGCAGGACTCTAGATGGAGTTTCAAGAGTTCTGAGAATGGGGGAGGACAAAAACAATCCCTGGGCCTCCTACATATGGTACATATTATATATCAGGGTGTTCTTGGCCTCTTTGATGCCAGGACCCAACGTTGGCTTATGTCCAACTTGCCACCTCCCAGCAACTCTAGGTCCTGGTGACCTAGGTGAGGCCCTGCCAGTAAGGTCCCAGTTTCTGTCACTGTTACAGAGATATTTCAGACCTGTGACCACAAGCAGCAAGTCAGATCTCAAGTTTTCGGTACAAGTAAATGGGTTTTCAAAGCAGAAGCTAGAACACTTGAAATGGCTTGATTTTCCAATGTCTGGAAACAAGACTTGATGAGAAACCCAGCTTTCTAAACACCTAACACTGACACTCTACTTCTTTAAGAAGATTAGGGAATCTTTTAATATCAATTACCTTTTAAGAGGACTTTAATTTAATTTTCTTCGTTCAAATCATTATTAGGGAATACAAGTCTTTTCAAAATTCTGCTGAAATATGTTTGCAGCTGAGTTGAACTCAAAATGGTTCACAGAGATTCATAAGTTTATAAATCAAAATGTTTGAGAAACTGGTGTTTAAATGGAATTGATTTGAATTTAGACTGAAAATTTACACATAAGGTCAGCAGAAAGTCAACTGTAGGAGAAGGAGGGGTAGGTCTGAGATAATTTGTACTCATGATATATCTTACAGTTAAAATCATTGAAACAAAATACAAAATCTTTATGTCTTCAAAGACAACATTTTTTTTCTCATGAGAGACACTTATTACAAGATAATGGCTCAATCAGTCTTTCATGCATCTACCCCTACACATTCAAATTTAAATTATTCCAGGCCTAATGAGATTTATATAAAGTAAAATTATTTCCTTTTCAAAATACATACTTTCTAATGTCTCTAGACAAAAAGCAAAATGAATTTTCAAATCATACAGAGGAGAGAAAAGGTTCAAATATTTAATCATTTAAATACAGTGCTTATCTCATTTTGCTATTTTCTCCCACCATGTTAAAAAGCAAGACTAAAAACATTGGGATAGAAGAGGAAAAATGACAATGCCTTTTCAGTCTGAATTTGGGTTCATCATAGTTGGACTATATCAGAGATCTAATTAATTTATTTTTAACAGGTTTTTATCTCACTATTGAAAAAGCAGTTTCTGTAAAAGGAGACACTAACAAAAGATCATCCCTCTAACAACTCATTCCATTGCTTGTCAGAGAATGAACCAAAAGCTGTAAACTCAGTGGTGCTTTTATCAATGTGTCAGAATGATCCAATAAAGAAGCAACAAGAAAAAACAAAAACAAAAACAAACCCAAAACCCCACAAATCACAGCTGAATAAACAATGCATAAACATGAGGTTTTCTAAACCTCCATGTTGGTAACAACTGGGAAATTCTGCATAATGAAGTATGTAGTGCATGGAAATAAAATATTTCCCAGCCACAGATGTTCCAGAATGTATATTCCATGCTGGAATTTGTTGACTTAAGTTATGATTTACTACTCTATTTAATATTTCTAGATTAGAACACATAAAATCTACTCTGCATTGCTACTCAGGTATTCCCATTATTGATATCTGATGGAAGGTGAGTTACAGCCACTTATCAATGGCGTGACTTTGTCTAGAACATAAAATGGCACTGTCTTCTATGTGTTCTCTAAAGAACAGCATGCAACACAAGCCACTGCGGGATCAGTTCCTAAATCACAGAGTGCTACAGCGGCCACAACATTCTTAAACCTGGGGTTTTAAAGCTGGTTAATGAATTCAGAACAGAGGGAGATAAGGGCTCAGAAGGCACTCCTCATGGGCGGCTTCAAAAGCCACATCACATGTCACCTTCTTGCCTCGACCCATTGCATCAGCTGATGATGAGGGCAGATGAAATGGAGACTCCTATCACCACACGCTGTCATTTTGACTGGGTAAGAGCTAAAGTACCCCTACATAGAAACCATCTCTTCTCACACATCAAGTTGTGGCAGAAAGCGTTCAGTTACCAATACTTTCATAACATCCTCTCTTGCATATTCTCATATGGCGGTTGTTATCCAGGAAGACAGACTACACAGGGCTGCACAGTGTATTTCATAGAATCATTTTGTTTGGAAGAGACCCTTGGGATCATCGAGTCCTACCATCAGCCCCACTCTACAAAGTTCTCCCCTGCACCAGATCCCCCAACATCACATCTCATCCACTCTGAAACACAGTCAGGGATGGGGACTCCATCCCCTCCCTGGGCAGCCCAGTCCAGGCTCTGACCACTCTTGCTGGGAAGAATTTTTTCCTAATGTCAAGCCTAATTCCTAATTCCAGTAATTTCCTAATTACTGGTTAGGAGGAACAAGTAGATCTATGTTCTGGACTCCATCAATCCCATGTGGAATCGATCTGGATTCTACCAATCTATCGTCATACCCCATAGTAATTTTTTTTTTTTAATAGGGTGATACAAGCAGTTCAGTGTTAATGCTTGTTGAGTGTATGGCCTTTAGAAACAGACATATTGTTAAAGATATGAAACTTTTATAAGTACAGAAAGCATATAATAAATTTTCAAAAGTGCATAAATCCCTTATGTTTTAATACGGTGATTTTTACTGTTAGTATTTCCCAATAACCTTCAGAATTTAGTTTGATGTGAAAGCATCTTCATCCTTCTCAAAGATATAGGCACGTAATATCTTTGCTCAGCATATTTGGCAGCTTCTGTGAGCATCCTTGTGTTGGAAAGCTCTTTGATATCTGGCAATGCAGAGCATGGAGATACCAGTACCTTGTCTGGTACAAACAGCACAAGTTTCTACTTTGTTTAGGTGCTTTACGGCATTATTAACCTGATTAATGGACATAAACAGCTGGATACACCCACACTTAAACAGGAAAAACAGTCAATCCATTACACGTATCAAAGTTTAAGTTGCTTTCCAGTTTTCTTGAAAGACAAAAGTGGAAAGATAGAAAAACTAAGAAATGCACACGTAGTGCTTTTATTAAATTGATCTCACCACATATTTTTTAGTAAATTTTAGTTACAGCAGATAATATAGTTTTGTTGCATGTACATATTAACAATCAGAAAAGCAATTCAAATGATTGCAATGTATACACTGTGTTTCTGCATCATAACTATCCACTTATCTTTTTCAAAAATCTGTAATTGTAACTCAGACTATGCTGAAAAACTCTTAGTATCTTAAAACATATTAATATATTTTAAAATGCCTGTAAAGAAGTATATTTTACCTGTTTTGATACCTGTAGTTTCTCCTAATTTCATCCTTGAAGTTGTAACTTCCAGTTCAGTTCAAACGTATCTTTCACAAGAACGTCAAGAAGGACTTGCATTCTCAATCTCCAAAGTTAATGGAAGCTTTGGAAGCTGCCTCAAAGGAAAAAAAAACATTCTTAATCCTTTTCGGTACATTTTAACCCCATTAAATAAATCTTCTGATGATGACTTACCTTTATTCTGATTCTATCTAGCAGTATTTTATGCTAAAATAAAACTAGTGTTGCTCCAATTAAGTTGATCTAAATGAGGCAAAATATGTGAATGTGTGTTTTAGCATAACTTAAACAGTAGAAGGTCCTTGTGTCCTATTCATTGAAGGTTTTCAATGAAATTAGGTTTAAAACAGGTCTGTGTCCATCACCTTTTAGTGCAGTTGTCTGGAGAGAAGTGAACCCAACTGAATTCAGTGTGGTGAAGTGAAGATTAGGGATGCGGCTATGAGCTTTGTAGGATGAAATTTGAATGGGAGACGATTAAGGTCCCACATGATTGATCGTTTATTTCTTAAAAAACGCGTAGGAAGTGACAGTAACACCATCCATGCAGAATTGTCTAACCAGCTTTCATTTCTGACCTCGCAGTAAGGTCACTTTTCATTTGACAAAAATACACCAAGCCAACGTGATTTTTTTCATCTTAATACTTTAACGTACATGACCTTTCCACTAGGCTGTACAGAGGTAACACTATAAGCCCAAAGATGAATTTACCCAACAGTTTTTATGACTGCTTACGGCACAAGAGTGACTGGTAGGTTCTAAAATCTGAAATATTATCATTAAAAAGATATTTAACTCCCTCTAATGATCAAAAAGCCAAATTTATTTTTGTGGAAGAAATGGATTACATGAGTAATGTCATCATTTTTCATACTGCAGATACTTAGGAAAGAATTTTCAACAATGGACAGCAAATATATTTGACATTGTTCCTTTTTTGCAATAAGACAGAACCTCAGAAATAAGATTGCTGATCTATAACACAGAGCTTTGTCATTTTATCCGTAAGAGGAGAAGAATTAATTCCCCAGAGGAGACCGCCAAGCTTCTTTCCAAAAATATCCATACAATTTATGTTTCTATCATGGCCAAATTCTTCCAATTACACAAGGACTAAGTGGAACCTCAGCAACCGCTCCAGTGGACTATTCCAATTTTACTCCTTTCATGCCAGGAGGTGACAGGTTGTTGTTGAAATAGATCTCTTTTATGAGGTTCATAACATACTCTTCAAATTACTGGGCAACTTCAGGGTTTCTTCTTTCCTCAAAGGTCTTAAGAAAGGTTAATAATATCAACAATGTAGTGTTGGTTAAAGCAGTGCTACTGAAATGGATGGCTCTCGCTAAATTTGCAAGGCCAGGTTCTGTCAGCCTTACCTTTTTGCTGATTTTCTTATATGGGCTGTGATTCCAATGATTTTTTTCAGAAACATCTTGAGAAACAAGATACTTCTTCACTGTAAATAAGCCTGTCAGAATCTGACCTCTGAAACCCTGAACAGCTGTATTTCGAAACGATCGGAATCTCTCAAGATCTAGCCATAAAAACAGCAGAGTATATTCTGTCCTGCTGCGCCACGTAAGTGGTCTGAAGAGACCAGTTCAGATTCAGTTTTTCAGTGGGGTTTTTTTTTTTTCTGTTTTCTCACCAGGTTACCCTTTCATTCATGTGGACATTTTGAATAACGACTTTACACTAGTGTTGTTTTCACCAGAGGATTCTCTTGTCCTCACCTGTAGCAATTTATTTGGTAAATTATCTGGTGCTACCACTTGGACTGCTGCTGGTCCTTCAGCTGATATACTTGATTTGGATTTTTCTACACCAGAGCTGCAGTCACGACATCTGTACTTCACACGCTTTAAAATTCATTTAAAATACATGGGCATATGTGTGCTCACACTTTCAAATAAAACTTGTTGCTTTAATACCTCCCCAGGTAGAGTGAATGAAATTTCTTTAACTGCAATATAGTTTCTGAATAGAAAAATCCTCATCAATACCCATTGGATGCATGCTAGCAGGCAAATCTATTTAGAACTCTCTTTTAATCCGCTCCAAACGTCGCTAACCTTTAGCACTTATGCCGGATTTTTTTCATGACTAGTGTTGGCCCAGGGTGTGCATTTTGGGAAAGCTTCACTGAAAATTGCTCCACTACCTTTGACATGCGAGTCAAACGCGTCATTTGGTCAAAGTAATAAAGCTGGCAACTTTTTCTTTGTGTATCTGCACCGCCTCCAAGCTTTGGAGCTTGACATTTAGCATGGTAACCTCTGTATTAGATATCTTTCTTCTTTCATCCTCATAAACTTGACCAAAACATAACCAAATAATAAGAACTTGAAATACTGAAGATTGCACATAGCCATAAGTTATTTCATTGATTTTTATCTACTAACAAGCCTACAAAATCATTTAGGGTGTCCAAGCTTTTCATGGCACTTACTAAAATGTCATTTACTAGATTGTACCTCTACTTTCTTCAAAAAGCTGAGTACACTGCAGCCCTAAACTGGAAGTGTTAAAAATCTGACTTGTGTTTAAGAGGTATTTAAGTGCTCTGGGTTGGAAAAGGGCACAGGGGCAGAGTCTGTGACACCTAATTGTCTCCCTTCTTAATGAGGCAAAGGCAACTTCATAATGATACAGAGGAACCAAGCAACAAGGAGAAAAAACAGTTTTGGACATGAATCAGGTAGGAGAGAATGCAAGAATGAGAAACAAGATCTTTTAAAGCAAGAAGGCGGGATTAGGAGAAAAAGAGGGGCCATGCTGGGCAAGAAAACCGAAATAGGAGCTGCTGGGAGAAAAGAGCACAAACTAGGAAAAAAAGCACAAAGTCCAAACATAGATCAGCACAGGAAATATTCTAAGAATTCTTGAGTGAGGGGAAAGGAGCTATGGAGACAGCTCAGGACTCATTCCAGCACCTAAACTTGGAACGAAGATGTAGAAAGCCAACTTGTGTCAACTCACAGAAGCTCTAGGACACTGGCCTTTAAAGTCATGATTTGCTGTCTATCATTCTATTGCCTTAATGAGGTTTTTTTTTTAATTATTTCATTCTTCAAGAAGCAGAAACAGCCCTTTACCAGCAGGTTATCAGTTACATTAATGCCCTCAAATAATACCAGCTCGGAAGATGTTTACTACAGAAAGGCTTCTCTCATGGTTGGATCCTCTACTTTCCAGATCATGAATATACCCTTTAGCTACTAAAAAAATCTCTATGATGATTTGCACTTCCTTGTATTTCTTACCCAACAGCTGTCCAGTTCATCGTTATCCCCCCTGAGGAAATTAGCTTTTTGTCCTGAGATCTTTAATACTTGGCCCAGTATTTTTTTGGGTTTGTTTTCCTTTCCCTCTCTTCAGTCCTCAGGGTCTGCAGCAGATGTTTATTATGGTTTCTCTTTTGTCCTCACTCTTATTATGTCTGTATGTGGAATATTTTGCTGACATTTCACACTACTACTGGAACTTGGAAGAATGGTGGCTGAAAAACAGCAAGACAAGATCTATGCAAGCCATTAGCATCTGCACAGCTAGTGGAGACTAGAACAAACACACCATCTGCCCCAAAGAGAAAGAAAACACTATTTCCTTGAGCTCAGAAGGAAATACAGGCATTGTTTCTTCACCAGCCATTTCCCCCTAACTGCTCAAAAATAGACTATTATTTGTATCTTATCTTGATTCTTCTGCAATAGTAGCATTCCCATAGCAGCTATTAAGCTATAGGAATGGTATCTGTGAAACTGCATACCTGCTGCTCAGTAAATGAAATTGCCTTACAGGTAATTCTCTTGAATACACCAAAACTCACCTGCAGTTTGAATAACTATAATGGTAAGACAACGAATGTATTTGGAGAGGACTGGACCAAGTACTGACCCTTGGGGAACTTCACTTGTTAGGCACCTCCAACTAGACTCTGTGACTCTTATCATGACTCTCTGAGCTCTGTCTTTCAGCTTTCAATCCACCTCACTGTCCATTCATCTAACTCACACTTCCTAAGCTTACCTATGAGGATGCTGTGGAAGATGGTGTCAAAAGTCTTGCATAAGTGAAGGTAGGACAACATCCACCACCCTCCCCTCATCTATCCATCCAGTCATACCATTGTAGAAGGCTATCAGGTTAGTCAGACATGATTCCTCCTTGGTGAATCTGTGCTGACTGCTTCTCATAGCTTTCTCTCCATATGCTTTGAGATGACACCCAGAACGAGCTGTTCCATCATCTTTCCAGGGATGGAGGCGAGGCTGACTAGCCTGTAGCTTCCTGGGTCTTCCTTCTTACCCTTTTTGAAGGCTGGAGTGACACTGGCTTTTCTCCAGTCGTCAGGCTCCTCTCCTGTTCTCCAGGACCTCTCAAAGATGATGGAGACTGGCCAAGATGACAGAGAGTAACATAGGTCCAGTAGCGGAAACATATTCCTTGGTCCATCATGCTGATGTGGCATTAAGAAACTGTCAGGCTATTTACACAATGAGTAGCTCCTCAGTACTTCTTGTTATTTCTGTAACTTTTTAAAAGAAACCTCAGTTACACCCTCAAGAAAGATGTAAGTAATTTAACCATACCCCCGCAGAGCAACAGAGTAAGGTCCAGAAGTTCCCCAAAAAACGTAGACCTGAATTGGCAAGATCACCCAGCGGTTTATGACCTTATTGCCTTGGCAGTATAGCCAAGCTCATGCAACTTTCTCTGTGTGACCATAAACCTCACTGGCTCATACAGAGAAATACCAGTTGCTCTTGCAAGCCCAGTTTATGCATGCTTTTTTAAAAACCCCAGGACATTCATTGACATCTGGACCCTTCAGTACAGAGCGCAGCTACGAGAACATGGCTTTGGTTTCTGAATCACTCACAGGTGATTTATCTCATGTAACTTGAGCTATTTAAAAGTTAGACCTTTCACTTAGAGATACTTAAAATCAGCAGAAGACGGAAGATAGGCACCTCACAAGGGAAATTAATCCCATTTATCAATCTTTTTCAGGACAGGTGATTACATAGCTGCCCATTTTTCTTGACTTGTCACTAGACGACAATTAACTCCAGTCACCTGCCTTCTAAATGGTTGCTTAAGTAAAATGCATCATCCCACCCATAAACCCTACTGAAAACCTGAAGTATTAGCACACGGTCTCTGTACAGGGAATCAAAGAATGGTTTGGCTTTGAAGGGACCCTAAAGATCATCCAGTCCCACTGCCTGCCCTGGGCAGGGACACCTCCCACCACACCGGGTTGCTCCAAGTCTACTCCAACCTGGCCTTGAACCCCTCCAGGGATGGGGCAGCCCCAGCTTCTCGGGGCAACCTGGGCTGGGCTCTCACCATCCTTCACACCAAAGACGTTCTTCCTAAGATCTCATTTAAATCCCCCACCTCCCCCTTTCAGAATTCATACTGAAAAATGGTTAAGCATGGATTAACCTACTGTTTTGGGTTTTTTTTAAACTAGTCTTTTAAAACAGTATTTATCTTTACTCTCCTAGGAAAAATCTATGCAAAGAAACTACAGTAAATACTGGTTTTGATGAACAAGCTTTTCCACTACAAAGACAAAAAACCCCAAAAAACAACAACAACAAAAAAAGCAAGCAGGAGCATACTTCACTCCTTGAAAAGGTTAGCAAACTATTTTGTAAAGTGGTTTCCTTGGGGCTCTCCAAAGCAACTGGGCCAGTTCTAGGCAGAAACAATGCACAGAAGATATAAGGGGACCGGAGTCTTTTGAACCAGCAGCTGTGCTACCTGCAGCTCTCCGTAACAAGCAGACCAATTCCATGTGGAAACAGAACGAGCACAAGATATAAAAAGATCAAAATTGTTTGAACCGGCAGCTGTGCTACCTGCAGCAGTTAATCTTTCCTGGCAATCTGTTAGAGACACACATTCCTCGGGCTAAGAGGACTAAGAGGCTTTTGCTGACTGCTGTTCCTCTGAGAGAAGCCAAGTCCAATTCTCCTTTCTTATTACTGGAATGCTTAAATTGTGGACTCCTATATACTGGGGGGGGGCTGGAAAAATTCACTTTGTTGGAAAGGACATTTCTGACAAGATGCTTTGAATAAGAGCTCCTTTCTTAACCCAATTTTAGTTTAACTAAACGCTGAAATCTTTTGCTATGAAGAAGCTGACTTCACATAAGTTAATAAGTATTTAATAGTAGTAATGCCAGGCATAGGCAAAAATGTATATTGCCATATGGACCCAATGGCTGCAGCGAAGAAAAAAATGAGTTTTGTACTAATTTAGAATCATAGAATTATTCAGGTTGGAATAGACCCTTGGGATCATCGAGTCATTTAAGCCTGGCTGGTAGTTGGGATCACACAGCCACTTGCACAGTTCTCCCCCTTCCCTCCCAAGAGGGGTAGGGAAAAAGAAGCAGAAAAAAAGCCCCCAAAACCTCATGGGTTGAGATAAAGAGAGTGTAGGAGAGCAATATCAGAAAAGAAAAATAGTAATAATAATAATAATCATGGAATCATTGAACCATGTAGGTTGGAAAAGACCATTGGGATCATCGAGTCCAACCATCAGCCCTACTCTACAAAGCTCTCCCCTACACCTGATCCCCCAACACCACATCTCATCGACTCTGAAACACAGTCAGGGATGGGGACTCAAAATCATTGTTTAGGAGCTGCAGAGGGAGCCATTATGATCTAAAAGGTCTCAGAATGGTTTCCATTTATAGCTGTGCTTTCTCACAGTTGCACTCCTTTATTGAATATTTTATTAGTTAGGAAAGGTCTATTTTGCATTTGATTTACATTCCAGAAGTTATTTGTTCAGTGTTCACAAAGCATCTGTGTGACCATACGTCTTTCAACAACTTTTGAGAAATGACAGAAAAGAGATCATTTCTCACCACCTCAAGAAGAAAAACAAAAAAAGCCCCACAGAAGAATCCACAACAATTTTGCATATATAATGATCCAAAATCCCATGTCTTTGGGACCAAACACCGAGTTACTTCTGATCTCTAGCCAGGCTTTCAATCTTACCCCTCAGATGGGCTGGGAAGCTCTGGCGCTGCTGGTATTTTGTGTTCCTCCTGGCAGAGGTGTGGCCAATGAGGCAGGAAATGGCATAACAGTGAGAAAAACCCTTTCCTCTGCCAATGAAACGTCCTGCCCCTCTGTGTTTTGTACCTGCCTTTGCGCCTGGTTCCGAACGAGTGTAAGAGCACCCGGATGTCTGCAAGCATCAGGGAGTGTTAGACTTCCTGAGAAGGTTTTTCTGCAGCTTATGGAGACAGGAAGGTAAAAAAAAAAGATAATTTCTGGTTTAAAAATAACATATTTAAAAGCTGCACTAGAAAAATAATTCTCAGAAAGACTGAGAAGAACAAGCCCATTGTATTCCAATGGTGGCACATTAATATTCTTTCGAGTTCATAAGCAGTTTCTTAAGAACCAACCTGAACTTTACCCAGGGGTGCTGCCAACTAAACTTTGAAGGCATAATGGCTCCCTCTGTACCTCCTAAACAGTGATTTGAGTAGTTTGTCAAGTGGAATGGGAGTCTGCTAATAAAAATTCTTTATTTCTGATTACCTCTGTATCCATATTTTGCTTTCTTCGCGTATCAATCTCAGAGGCTTTTCCCGTGCTACAAAACCCCAATAATTTTACTGAGGTAACACTACAAAAACCCACCGTACTCTAGGTTTTCATAATTTGGTAAATGTACATCTTCCATAATGTTTTAAACTTCAAAGGATACACAGTTGTAGTAGCTAATATCTCTGACCAAGGGCTGCTAGAAATTTAACTTTGATTTATATGTATATCATAAGGAGTAATAGCAAATATATCTGTCTTTTTCTAATTGCAAATGAGGAAAACTCAGAAGTTATAAGCTAAAAGCCTGTCTAAGCTTTGTTCAAACAAAGAATTAATGAAGAGATGGCTTTCAACCCTTTCAGCCTGATGAAATTTGTCTTCATTTTGGCCTTAGCAGTCTTCTACATTTTTTCCAGTCTAAATTAAGGCTATTACACAGCCTGTATTTTCTGGAGCATGAGGTTCAGACATGCTCTATATACTGAAAAAAGCCAGAAGAATTGCTAAAGGTCTGAGCCATATGGAAGGATAGCAAAGGCTATTTCAGGACACTTTTGTCTCTTGTGTTGAAAATAGAGATCCATGTTTGCTATTTAGAAGTTATGGTCTGTGTGGATAATAACTTTATCACTGAAGGACTTTTGGGGATATTTATTTAAGGATAAAAATGGAAGAAAGGTCGTCACTGAATCTGAAGAAAAATAGGAACATTTTCAGAACACCATCAGATTCTCAAGTGTTCTTCTGATTAATTTTACTGAATATCTCAGAGTCTTCAACTTTTTCTTTTTTTTTCAGAAGAATGCATCTCCCGTTTGTCAGTGGACACTAACACTCCCTGCAAATACACTAATTCTACAATAATTGCCAATTAGGGAAACTGAATCCTTCTCAAAACTGCTTAAGGAACTGGAGAATCTGTCACATAAGGAGAGGCTGAGAGAGCTGGAACTGTTTAGTCCAGAGAAGAGAAGGCTCAGGGCAACCGTGGTTTTGTTTATTAACGGCCAATGGGAGGGAGCAAAGAAGATGGACTCAGACTCTTCTGAGTGGGCACTGCTGACAGAATAAGAGAAGATGGGCAAATATCAAAACATGGGATCTTAGCTCTGAAGGTAGAAGAGCCCTGGTTTTACTCTGAGCATCGTCAAACTTTGGAACAGGTTGTTTAGAGAGGTTGTGGAGTCTCGACCCTTGAACATATTCATAACCCAACCAGATACAGTCCTGAGCAGCTTTTCTTTGAGCAAGGGGATTGCACTAAACGATCCCCAGGTTTCCTTTTAATCTCAACCATTCTCTGATCTGAGGTTACAATCTGTAACAAAGAGCATGTCACTGCCCAAGAAATCTCACTAAAAGACACAGAGCAGTTCCAAAGATCAAGAACAAAAGTATTAACAAACTCTTCATCATCAGAGTAACCCCCACATCAATGATAGGACAGGTACCACCAGTGAGGAATGATTTTCTTTTCTATAGAACAGAAATCAGGTCATCTGAGACCAAGCAGAGCATAAATCTGGGAAGAAGTAAACAACATGTGGGATCAACAAAGACAATTATGCCAAACTATTTTTTTATCTTCAGGGAACGAAAATTATACAAAATTTACCTTAACAAAGCTAAGAACAGTGAGAGTAATGAGAAAAAAAAATACAGCTTTATTTTTAAGAAAATCATTTGTCTACAACTCGTGAGTGTGTAAGCCTGTTATATCTTGTATTTATATAAATCCACAACGTTCTGATGAAAAATATCTTAAAGTTTGCAATCTTTTATGTAAGTCTGATTGTAATGATAATTAAAGATTCACAGATCTAATCAAGTCCCTCATTTCTGATGTAGGATCAAACCTCAGTTCCGTCCGCAGGCAGCAGAAGGACTCTACTCGCTCTGACAGCTTTCTCCAGTCATGTGTTTTTTCTGTTCCCCAAATGCCAAGAACGCTCAATATGCTCAGCACATGATATTTTGCGAATTTGAAAAGCTCTAATCTTTATGTTGTTGGATGAGACATCAAACCAGCATTTAGATGAAACATTAAACAAACATTTTCTTAAGAAAGCATGAGCTTTTGTTGTGTGGACTCCCTGTCCTGGGAATGGAGAGTGGTCTGTTTTGGAGTCAATTTATGTTTTACATCTTCAATAAATAAATGTTATCAATGTAGCTTTGCAAGCTTAGCATGCTAAAAAAAAACAACCACAGAAGTTACAATTCCTTTACAACAAAGTAAGCACAAATACTCCAGAGGAAGCACAAACTCAGACTGTTTACTGCATCATAGAATCATTCAGGTGGAAAAAGACTGTTAAGATCATTGAGTCCAATAATTAACATAACACTGCCAGCTGCACCACTAACACCACATCTACACAACTTTCAAATCCTTCCAGGGATGGTGACTCCACCACTGCCCTGGGCAGCCCATTCTAATGCTTGACAACCTTTTCAGTGAAGAAATTTTTCCCAATATTCAATTTAAATCTCTTCTAGCACAACTTGAGGCCATTTCCTCTTCTCCCATTGCCTGTTCCTTGGGCTATGACACCTGTGCCACCTGGCTACACCCTCCTTTCATGGAGTTGTAGAGGGTGAGACAGTCTCCCCTCAGCCTCCTTTTCTCAAGGCTGAACACCCCCAGCTCCCTCAGCCTCTCCTCAAAAGACTTGTGTCCAGACACCTCCCCAGCTCCATTGCCCTTCTCTGGACAATTTCTTCCCTAGTCCTGCTGGCTAAACTATTCCTCATACACCTTGATAGGCTTCCCCTGAGCCTTCTTTTTTCCAAATAAAACAAGCCCAGCCTCCCAGCCTCTTCCCATATCTCAGATGCTTCAAGCTATTCACCATCTTTGTCTCTGGAAGTATGATAGGTTTGGTCTACATTTATACCTACTGAGCTGAAGATGGAACAATTTTGTTCATGTTTCCTACATACTAAATAAAGCTATTAATGTAAGAATTAAATAGTACAGCAATTCCCTTTCTTTACAACTTGTTTATGAATCAATACTCCTGTACATCAGGAAAGTATTTTATTAATCTGCTTGCAAAAGGCAGCCATTTCAATAAGCAGAATATATTCAGTTCAAAAAGAATAAGTTTCTTTAGTATGAAAACAAAGCCTTCATCCTGACTGATACAGAGATACTCACTAGAGATACAGGTATTTGCTTCAGCATTTTGTTTGACAAAATTACTCTTCCTCCTTCGCTAGAGGTTTACTTAAAACTTCCCCTGCACAAAGTCCTTTATCTTTCAGCTGCTTTCATGTTTTCCTCACCTTTATATGTTCTTTATTTTGGGGTGGAGAATGGGAAGTGGAAGACGGTTATGGGATGAGACCCAACAATCAGCTAAGCTGGGTCTGACATTCTTTGGGATAATCTCTTTATCTCTGGCGTGCAGTGTTTCCACCGGTCTTTGCTGCAGCTTTTCCCTTGTGCTGAGCAAGGCACCTAAAGTTTTCAGACTCGGTGGAACTCGAGGTGCAAGGAGGAGTGCCAGGTTTTTCACAGAAACTTGTCAAAGTATAAAAAGAAGAACTACTTTCAGGTAGAACCGAAACACAAGTGTCTAGGAAAAGCTATTCAAACCCTTTCTTTCAAACAAAGGAATTCTTACCATTTTTCCCTCTCTTTTCCTTACGTCTGCCTGTGATTACAGGTGACAAAGCAGAATTACAAACAACGGGCAGGCAATATGATTTTTCCAAGTTCTGTAAAATAACAACGCGCAAGAAATACGATATTAAACTTAACCTTGAAACTACTTAAGATTGAATTCCAGAGTAATGATATCCAAGTATATTTTTTTTCAAAATCTGGAAGACAATGGATCCAACACCACCTACATCTGTGCTTCATATCTGTATTGAAAATTATCTGTCATTGCTGTAACAATGTAAGGGCAAAAGGATAAAAATTCCAAACAGGAAAAGATATATTCAGTTCTTCAAGGGCATTAACTCACCAAATATTATAAACTGACTGGGAGGGGGGAAAAAAAAAGTGCTGGGAAAGTCACAATGGTTATGAGGATCTTTTTTTTTTCCACAGGATCGTTGGCTGCTGGAATAAACTTTAATGTCAGATGAAAAGTGCAGGTCTTTCCAAAAGATTTGTTACAGCCAAAATATAAGTTAATGAGTTCAGTAGAGGGAAATGCAAGCAAAATGTAAGAATGTCACAAGCAAGGAAATAAAACCTGAGAATTTATGGGTTACTTCTCTATGTCTGGCCTGTTAAATTATAATTATTTTACCATAGGGCTGGAGAACAATATATTAAAAAAGAAGAAAACACCCAAAAGAAAGATTTCCAAAGGCTTTCAAAGTATAATTTCTACTTATCTTGATACTGGGATACATAAAATCATAAGTGATAGATACTCCAAGAAGAAGATTTTTTGCACCCATGTCTAAAATGAATTCAGTCAAAATCTTACTTTAATAGTGTAGACAGACAAAGTAATTTATCACTAAGAAATAATAATTGCACATTTATCTTGAATAAACCTCCATGGTGCTTTCTTAGTTGGAAAAACCTAAAGACCATCAACATGATGGTTGATGTTAGTTGTTTCGTAACTGTAGTGACAGAATAATCATAGCCACAGCGATAAGGTATTTTCTGTTCATGGGAATAGACCCCAGGTCGGCCTCGCGGAAACAACGTATGCAAAAGGCCTGGCAATGCTTTGGCAGGATCAGAACAGAAAGACTTAGGTGCCTGTGAGAGCAAAAGTCAAAAGGACCCAGTCAGGAGGCCCGCCAACCATCCGTTCTTATGAGGAATAAAATTAAGAGCTCCTTAGTCTAGTATACAAATAATACAAGAATGAAAAAGAGGAAAAAAAGGTATGAAAACTCTTCATCTTCCAAGGGAGAAGTCATTATGACAATTATGAAATACAACAATATATTGGCATATTCTCCTCTACATAGTCCAAATCCACCAAAGTGGATTAAATTATTCTATACGAATAATTAAACTCTTCAGTACTTTGTCTTTTTTCTATCTTGCTCCCCCAACCTCAGGAACAGACACTCCCCTGCATATGATGAAGTAATATAAACTTCTTGGAAAAAATGTTGGCAGTTTACTAGAAGAGAGGAATCAAACTGATTTTGACTTAAACTCACACTCCATGAAGAAGAAGGAAAAGCCTGAGTACAACAGATAGTAAAAAGCTGAGTTATTACATTAAGTAATTTAATTTCTGAAGGGGACTGCTGTGTTTTCAGAATTCCTTAAAATCCTTTTAAAAGGTATTTAAGAATTCTCCTATCATTTACTTTTATTAGCCCTCATTAATTCTTTAATTACCATTAATTTACCATTGAATTGCTATCATTACTATCAAACTAAAGGTTGTATTAACATACTGTACATTATTTCAATAAACTCATAATATGAAAAATTTCAAGAAAGGGCTGCATTTTAATTCAATCTCTTTCGAAATACTTATGTGGTTATGCTCACGAGGATTAAAAATTGTTGATGTATTTAATTTACAAATAATTTCACACATAGTCAAAAGCAAAAAAAAAAAAAGAAAAGGAAAACACAGTTGCTTCAAAAGCTGTTTTACCAAAAATCTTTACAATTCCACAGTTCTACAAGATGAAGTTTCACAATATGCCAGGCTCTTGTAAATTTATATATATATATATATGTATAATTTAAATCACTGAAATCAGACATTTCAGTCTTTTTCAGTTCTGGAATTGATAACTCCTCATAATCTGTTCCGCGGATTTTATGTCATTCTTGTGATAAGCAAATATCCCAAAGAAATGGGTAGTTTTCATGATGTAAATTCTCAGGCTCTGTCTGCACTAGAAACTCAATACTCATGTGTACAACCTGCAGTTGCTGAGACAAAGCAGAGGTATTTACAGGGAGAGAGTGCTATTTTAACACAGTCATGCAGAGTCATTTCTCTTGAACAAAAAATATGCTCTACCATTATTTTACCATTGAAACCATATAGACATTACAGGTTTTTCTACATAATACTCTAATTACAAGTAACTTTTAGCTTTGCAGAGTTTTGAAATCATATCTGGGCCTGATATTACGTGCTACAGAATGTGTGATGTTAAATACTGCCATCAAAATAATGCAAGTGATAAATAGATTTTCAGTGTTCTCTATGTAACTAACTTCAAAATTACCCATGTTTTCCTTGGTATTAACCAAGTTTGGACTGAAACACTGAAAATTTAATGTGATATGAACTCTAGGTAATAAAGTACATGCATAATAGATAATGCAAATAATAAAATATATTCAAATTAAACACAGCATGAATGCCGTAAATCTTAGATATAAGGCATTGTTCCTCTGCCTTGAGATAGTTGCCCATACACAGATTTTAAGAGAAAGAAGTGCTTAGGCCATAATTTTGGTTACCTCTCTTCTAGGTGTAGAATGAAAATTCCTTCATTTCTCCCGTTTCGCTTTTCTTTTGCTGACAGCGTGTATCGATGGGACACATCTGCAGTGATAAAAGCCCGTTACCCACCAGAAGAGACAGATGGGAGAGATACAATTATAATTAATAATTAAATAAAAGCCACCTACCTAGCTTTTCGAAGTGCTGTTCACTTTTTTAATGAAAGTTTTAAATTAATCTCCAGCTTATAAAAATATTGAATTTTTTTTCTTTTTTCTCTAAGCTGCCGATACTTCCCTGGCATTTTCAATTCATCATGCTAATATGTGGTCTTTTTTTTTAAAGAAAAAAAAACACAGGGAAAAAAGATCACAGGTTTCCAAAACCAGTTTAAAATCTTGTGGCTGCTGCTAATATAACAGTACTCTTTGATACTTCTGGATTATTTTTGTGGAGCCATTTAATGCCAGCAAGAGGTGTCGTAGGGTAGAATAAAGGTATTCTCAGACTCACGTGAACAGATACACAAGTGCTGTCTCAGGTGTTATCCTTCCTTTTTTACAAGGCACGACGCATGGAGGAGTTGAGAGCATTATTAATGTTAGCAATGAGGCAAAGAAGAATAAATCAGAGGACAACTGGGGGAAAATTGGATAGGGAAACAAAAAAGGAAATTAATATGTCTGTGAAAAAAATAACAAACACCAAAAAACAAACAAACAAAAAACCCCACTTATCCTGAGAATGAGAAGTTTATTTTTGAAGGTAGTTGTCTAACAAAGCACATGGGAGGAGTTTAAAGCTGAGCAAGGCCATGAAGTATGTGTCATGAGGCTGGCACTGACCATTATGTGGGATGACATCACACATACAGCATTCAATATATGTTAAAGAAGTGTCTATATGGTAAAACGATGGGTTTAGGTTAACATTAACCCAACACTTTAACCCAACGCATTAACCCTAATGGCTCAAAGTGTGAGCCATTGCCTTTCCCCTCAGATGAAACCCTTAATGTTTTATTATTGTCATTTTTACCACCAATAATTTTCCTTAAGATTGAGGATAGTATGTCCCATATGTGGTCTATTACAATTATCAGCCCAGAATTCTCCAAAGATACGTAAAACAGTGATTTGTTTTATGACGATGAACTCATAGGGCTCCTTTTCCTATTGACTGTTAGAAAATGACTTGCAGTAGAAGCAGAGACTAATGCCCAAAGTTCAGAAAAACAGCCCTTGGGTATGAATTTTGCCATGCCCAGAAGTTCTTGAGATCCAGCAACAGGAATCCACTGAGTGGCCAAACGAAGCACGTATTCACATTACCCGGGATCGACAAGGTCGGCGACGCCTTTTCTCTTTGGAACAATTCCCACATTCACCCGAATCGTGATCAGCCACCTTGCTGCGAAGTGCGTTAGGCATAATAATAACATCTAATCTGATTCTTCACACAATGATTTAGGGATGTTCACTTGCCTTTATTGTGCAAACTATTATCCTCTCAAATCATTTCTTGCAGCTGGTGATGACTGACTTGTAAGGTATTATTTAAACTGCAATAATATACTCTTGTCATATTCTGAAATCCTTATTAATAAACTTATAAAACATGCAGCAGCTCAGCATCAGTAGCTTTCTATTTTGAAAGAGATTATGTCATTACATAAAACTAGCAGGGAGGATTTAATAGCAGGATCTGTTCAGAAATTGGGCATGCCAGTGTCCTAATCTGAAAAACAAGATACAATCTCCAAATATCAACAAAACCAAAAGAGATTCTGCAGAGCTGACCCCGCCTGCTACAGAACTGCTCCATCCTCTTAAAAACTTCATGTGTAAGAAGGTGTCTTTTTATATAAATCTTTTTTATACACTACATGCCAGGTACAAAAAGGTCTGCGGAATGTGGCTGCCATGGCACGCCGGAGGAAGAGATAAGGAGATTTATGAATTTAGAATGAACTGAACTACTTTAATGAAGCATGAATGCTAAAATAAAAATAAATAAATAAATTAATTAAATTGATACAATATATACAAAGCCCTATCAAGCTCCAAGGATGACAGTCACATCACCACAGGCACTGGGGAAGTTCCAGGCTGGACTCGGCAATGGGTGGAAACTGGATTCCAGCTCTGGCATCAGGAAGACACGGATCAGGATCAAAGGCAAACAGACAGGGTCTTCTTCTGACATCAGCCACTGAGGAAAAAGAGCTGACCCTTTGACCCCTCAGCTTTTATACTGAGCATGGGGCAGATGGGATGGGATACTCCAGTTGATCAGGTTTGGGTCACTTGTCTGCTCCTCCCCACAGGTGGGACCCCTCTACACTTTTTCCATTTCCAACCCAACAACGGGGCAAATAACGAAAATTGGCTGACCTTGGTCGCTATAGCAATAAGTATAAGCAAGGGCCTCTCTGCACACCATCCTTCAGCATGATGCTCAAATATAGGTCTTATCACTCTGAGAATGAGCAGTTTTCTCCACAATATGCCGTTAATTTCAGAGAGTTAGAAGAGGTCGAGCTATAATGTAAAATTACAGAAGAGAAAGTTGCTTCTGTTTTACTTTAAAGCTGGTAACTTCAGTTTATCTGGCCTAACAAGAAAAACAAGTTGAGAAGGATGACAACTATCTTACTGTAAAGCTGATTTTTCAGGCTGGCAGTCGTCCTGTCCTGTTAGCAAGGATAAATTTTACTGCCTTTGTTCCAAATCATACTTTACTGTGTTTAAACAATTATGATGACTCTTATTGTTTCCTGAAATTATCTCAAGTTTTGAAATCTCTTTTAGGTTCTTTTATTTCCCATACCTAGGTATTTACCCACATATTTTTTTCAACCTAAATAATCCAAATATTGAAAGGCCCATTATTGCAGCTGCTGCATAAAGATAATAAAATCAGCCTCTTTCCCCAAACTTCTGATGCAGGAGAAAGGCATTAGAAGAGTTGAACATGCATGTTAGGACAAAGAACCGAGAGACATGACAACCGACAGAATGAGATAAACAGATCAGGATGAGTGAAGGTTGTTTATGAAATGTTTTTACAGTAAAACACGTTGATTCATTTAACCTGGAATTGTTATCAGAACAAGATAGAATAGAGAAACTCAGTAATTTGTAAACGAAAAACAAAACAAAACAAAACAAAACATAAAAAAACTTAATTGAAACTATGGTAAGAAAACCTGTTTCTTTTGATAGGCAAAAAAACACATAAAAAATCTGAAAACCTTTTTTTTCCACCCAGCTTTCTTCAGTGCCAACAACCACGGTACATTATGACCTTGTGAGCTATAGAGTTGGATTTTCTTCACGTACTAAGGAAGAGTCTTGTCTCAAAAAGGTACCTGAAGCAGAAGGAGGTTGTCAGAAAAGGATAAGACATAGAAGTTAAAGAAACCTGGGATAAGATTAAGGTCAGCGATTTGGCAGAGTGGCTCTCAGAAATGGCCTTTCAGTATGATCAGGTGGAAAGGGTACAGATCAAATATGTATGTTTCTAAAAGCAAAAAGAAATAGCGAAAGAATAGACGAATTTAATGTCAGTTTTCTATTTGGGACTGTGTCAATAGGCAAGCAGCACAGTTCCACGGGGAAGATGATTCTGATTGAGTTGTATTTTTAACACAATACTTTTATGCAATAGTCTTACGTGAGGCAAGAGGGAACGGCCTCATGGTGCACCGGAACGGATATAGATTGGATATTAGGAAAAACTTCTTCAAGCATTGGTTGTCAAGCATTGGAACAGGTTGCCCAGAGAATCGTTGCAGTCACCATCCCTGGAGGTATTTAAAAGTTGTGTGGATGTGGTGCTCTGGGACATGGTTTAGTGGTGGACTTGGCAGTGTTGGCTTAATGGTTAGACTCGATGATCTGTAAGACAAGTGCAGTGTTCTGCACCTGGGATGTGGCAATCCCAAGCACAAATACAGGTTGGGTGGAGAATGGCTGGAAAGCAGCCCTGAGGAGAAGGACTTGGGAGTAATTGTAGATGAGAAGCTCAACAGAGCCGGCAGTGCACACTGGCAGCCCAGAAAGCCATCCCCAGCTGAGAGAGCTGGGGTTGTTCAGCCTGGAGAAGAGAAGGCTTAGACCTTAGAGCAGTCTTCCGGTACCTGAAGGGAACTACAGGAGAGCTGGGGAAGGATTCTGTCAGGGAGTGGAGTGACAGGACAAGGGGTAACGGCTTTAAATTGGAATAGGGGAGATTTAGATAAGATACTCGAAAGAAATTCTTTCCTGTGAGGGTGGTGAGGCACTGGAACAGGTTGCCCAGGGAAGTTGTGGATGCTCCATCCCTGGAAGTGTTCAAGGCTTGATAATCTTTAAGGTCCCTTCCAACTCTAACCAATCTATGATTCTATGAAAGGTCTTTTCCACCCTAAAGATTTCTATGATTCTATTTTATGATAAGAAAAAAATGCACTGTCTGTTATTACTGCCCTTGTGCCATGAAGTCAGTCATTATGGTAATCTTTAACAACTGCTGAAAATTAAAACATTAGAGACAAAATTGGTCAATAATTTTTACCTTTTTTTTTTCCTAAAGCTCATTAAGAGAGCACATGACTAAAAGTTGTGTGCTACTTTAAAAGTTTTTACAGTTTTCAGAGAAATTATGTGATCTAAATGATAATGGGATATACATCCAGCTCTGCCTTGAAGGATCATACAAATTTCCAAAGAAAGATATCGAAGGGGAAAATGAGATAAAAGTCAAAAGAAAACATTAGCAAATGTGTTGTCTGTTATCCACGGAGGACATTAGCATACAGCAGTGATTTTTACCTATAAAGGCTGTTGCCAATGAGTGTCACGTAGTTATTGAAGATGACTTACACAGCAAACCAACACTGAATATTCCTGTGAAACTTAATGAATATGAATCAGACTTGATTTTTAAGGACTAAAGTTTTAAAAGAAAGGATTTTTCTAGATTGCAATTAATGACAGTTAATTATGTGTATAATTAAAAGGTTTATTTGATTACTGCTACAATACAGACTTGAAGATCTGAGGAACAACCTGTAAATATTGCTACAGTGGAGCTGAAGAAGAAATTATTCTATAGACTCATTCTATAATGAGTTCTGTCCTCCCCAAAAGATAAAATTACTACCTGAAGTCCATTTGCTGAATATTCAGAAATCCTCTAGCTTTCATTGTTTCCTTTGATGGCATGTCCTATACACAAGCAAGAGAGAAAAGGCAAGTGAGATGAAAAGCCAGCCACACTTATTAGGCAGACAAAGTTCTGTTGGCTTGGTTTCAGGTTTTGCTTTTAATCTTAAAAAGTTTCCTGGTCTTAAAACAAAACGCCACGATGAAAAATGATACTTAAAAGAAAGCCAGAGAGATTCAGATTCTTCTTCTCTGGGGACTGAGACTCCACAACGTTTCTGGGCACGTCATTGGTTTATGTTCAACTTGGCGTCTACCAGGTCCCCAAGCGCTGGTTCCTCGCACCCAGGAAAAAGCTGTGTTGTATTTGACACAAAATTGAGGCTATTTTCATTCTCTCATTATGATGCTTTTCTGATATGATTGTCATGTATCCATACACCTCCTTGGCAGACAGAAAACTTCCTAAGAAAGAGAATCAGGGAAAGCAAGCGAAAAGTTACTAAAAACAACTCCCAAAAGAAAGATTCTAAAGACAGATTGCGCCTTACTTAAAAGTCTGACTGACTCCTTATTAACTGCAATATAGCCATATCGCCCCTGAAATCATAAAACGATACCAGTTTAAAAAGTGGAGAACAGCACAGAAATTGCATTTGTTCCTTTCCATTTGCAAAGGACAAGCAGATCGTCCAACTGCTCGATTCTCTGACCTAGAAAAATAGTATCCATTGAAATTAATTGCACGTACCCTCATGCAACAGCTCTTCTGACACCTGAATAGTGAAAGTGTCGGAGGATCCAGAAAGAGGTCACGATGCATATTTAGGTAAGTCCTGGCAATTTATCACTATTTCCCTGCATTAGAAATGAAATCAAGGTTCATAGTCAAGCTATTGAAGGTGATATCAAGGAAGATGCTGATTTTGAGCATTTCAAGAACTTGGTAAAAATTAACTAAATGGAGTTGGAATACTCATAGTGTCCAACTGGTAAAGGAGAATCTGGCAGAGAGTTAGAGTCAGAATTGTCACACCATCTGTTGTCCAATATAATGTCTTTCAACAATTTAGAATTTAACAGAGAATTTGTCTTTTTCTTATATCCAAGACTATTATGCAAAGAAATGGAACGGAAAAATTCTGCTGCAGCATCAGTGTCTGAAAGAAGCAATATATTAGTAGCTCTGTCAAAGAAGTTCCAAAAGTTATCCTAGTCCAGAAACAGTAAATTATTTCAGATTTTCATATATGGTCTGTGACTGTTTTTAGATCTTCAGAAGATGAGGAAAATAATCCACTTGGAAATCTGAAATCAATGGCTCTAATGATCCTTTGCTGGGATTAATACAGATTTGTACTAACCCACTTTTCGGTGCTTTTAACCACCAAAAATAGTCAACCCAATCCCAGGACTTGAGAGAAAGTCATAGAAATTTGTATTAACTTCTTCATACTTCAAGAACTTAATCCTCTTTCAACTTTTAAAACTGAAAGAACATGGAACAGGCAACCGAAGGCAGTATCTTGCTAGCAAAACTAATCACATAATAGAATTTGGTTTATGAATTCATCAGGTTTCATACTGAGACAATTAAGGATCTTTTTCTCTACAGTATGAGTGTCCCAGGATCTGACATCTCTGATTTGGGATGAAATATTTTACCTGAATTATAAGAAAACTTCTTTTAATATTCAGTCTTAGTATTCACAACCACCTTAGAACCATTTCTTCACGTGTCAGCATTGCCCTTTGAGTCATCCATATTAATGAAAGCTGGAATGATATTGATACATGAATATTCTCTTTTTATTACTTCTGGGCATTTTGTAGTAGATTTGATCTGACCTTACTCTGAATGCTAAAAGCCCTCCTAAAACCTTGAATTCTGTGATCTGTCAGACTCCCAAACTAACCTTCCCTTTCTAAAACATTTTTTTTTGCCTGGTTATATGATCAAAAGGCCTTGAGGTGTGCCTCACATGCCATCTTTCTTTCAGAGATTTTCTCCTTAAATGAAACGTAGAGTTCTTAGTCATGTCATTTTTTTGGTAACATTAATTTATACTGGGGTTCTTTTGCGATCAATCAATTAATCATGAGCACAGTTGTAGCAAAATCCTTTTCAGCAAGGTCTCTTTGAAGTTCAGGTAAATTTTCTTGCTTTATAAAGATAAATAATTAGTGGAATGAAGGAATGAAAGATTTTTTGCTCAAGGCCCTCATAGTAGATATTATCAGATACTGACATTTATCCATCTGTGTTTCTATGTGCAGACAAAGGGACTTCTGATGGAAATGTAGTATGTGAGAAAAATGAGTGAAGGATCTTAAAAATCCTTTCTCCTCATTCATATAATTTAAAATATTGGCAAGTCGGAATGTAAGGACTGTAAAAATAAATGTGCGACATTTTCAAATTCAGATTACAAAAACGTGATCAAATATCCGGTTTAAACTATCAAATTAGAACTTCTTCAACATGGAACAGCGGTTGGAATCACACAAAATAGAACACTCATAAACATGTCTAAGTCAAAGATACATATATTGCAATTCAAAGTTCACCTAAAAGGGCATTAAAGAATTTTTTCCATTGACTTCAGCAGTTTTGCTGGAACGGACCGAGTTCTATAGCGCTACTCTGTCAAAGAGTTAAATTCAATACAACAGTTTGTTACAGAATTTTGCAGGGTTAACTTCTCTATCTGCCTCTGTATTTCACTGTTTTTCCCTATGCACTCGCTGTCTCCTTTACTTCACATCACTTCTTTTGACATTTAAAGCTTAAATGGTGAAAGTTAAAGAGCATGGAAACTAGAGAAACAGGTTTGAAACCTAAACTATGTCTTCATGCTTTCATCGATCCCCACAGGTACAAATCCAGCTAATGGAGAAAATCTTCAAAAAACCACCCCCGCCTTGAATCTTTACACCAACAGAAATTATGGGAAACATGATTATTCCCTTCTTAAAGTTTCAGAGGACAGTCAAACTACTTCAAGGGTAGGACAGAGCAAAAGAAGTACTACACAGGTCATTGCTAAGGAAAATAAATTATATATTAGCTTTTGTCTAATGAGGTACTGTAAAAGGAAGATGTTTTTACATACAGAAATATTCAGAAGAATTATGTCTTTGCATAAGTTTTCCTCCTTTTGACAAAGATTAATTTCAATAAAAGGCCATGCAAATAAAATTCATATTCAAACATCCAGGGAAAACGTAAACTTAACTAACCCCCATGTTTTTTTCAAGTGCAAATAGATGAAAATATAGCTGAAACATGGAGTGAAACTGTGATAGGCGGAAAGCTTATTTGCAACTTTGTCCATGAGATATTTGATTGTGCAAACATGTTGATCTAGTCTGAGTAAAAACTGTAAGGAAGAGAAAGCATGGGGAAAAAATAAAATAAAAGAAAAAAAGAAAAAAAAAAACCAACACCAAAACCAAAAAAAGAAAGAGCAGTTGGAGATAAACTGCTTCTCAGAAAACATTTAATGTGTGTTAAATGCCCAATAGTCTTTTTGTTTGCGTCATCTTAGAACCTCGTGGACTAGATACTCCGTGGAGAAGGTACCCGTGCTAAGGTGTCAAAGATGTACAAAACTGAAGAAGAAACACACAGTCTCAGTGATCTTGCAAACAAATTACAAGCAATGTGCATCAAAGTGACATAAAATAGAGAAAAAATAAAAAGCAATTACATTGGTCAGGGTAATACAGACTAGAACAATACTCCGGGTGACAGTTTTACCTTAAAGGACTGAACTTAGATGATGACCTTAAGTCTCTTTCATTGCTGTAAGATTGATCAAAGCCAGGAGATGCCTTCCTGAAATGCAGTGTTTCATTAGGCAGAGGAGCAATAAGACACTTAGTGGTTTTTGTCAGAGTTAGGTTGATGGTTGGACTAGATGACCTGAAAGGTCCCTTCCAACCTAGACAATGCTATATCNCATAGAAAAGGAGCTCCATGGCGAAGACAGGAGTATGACAGCTGCAGAAGGGAAGTGAATGATGTGAGGGACAACATGGGACAAAGAGAGAAGAAGGAGCTTGGACTTGATGTATTTGAAGATCCAGAAAAGTAAAGATTCATAAGATTGAAAGGCAGAGAGGAATGTATTAAAAAATGCTAATGGTGCATAAGGTAGTTTTAGAGGTTAGCTTTTATCTTATAGCTTTTGTAGTTGGAAGTGAAATTCGGAACTCTACCAGACAGCAGTGAAGGAGACCTGTGCTGCACTTGAACCAGGACACAAGCAGGACATGTTTGTTAAACTGGGGAAGGAAAAATAAACTTCTGAAGTGCCTTAAAGCAATCATCAGCACCATTGTGCAGTGGTGATGTACAGCAAATGCAAACCCAGAGATAAAGAGAGCCTGAAGAAAAGAGAATGAGAAAGAGGAAATTTAAATACATTAACCAGGAATGCAACAAGAAACCTACCATTGATTTATTGAATCAGACTTCTTTGCTTTTTCTCTGGTTCAGTGACTCCAGTGGCACATTTTCACCTATCTGAATAAGGACAGAAATTT